>JAULBZ010001289.1:0-23032 GCA_032360805.1 Neoturris breviconis | reverse complement strand
TTAAAGGGGTATTTACATGGGTTTGGGTGAAGCTTAAAGGGGTATTTACATGGGTTTGGGGGAAGCTTAAAGGGGTATTTACATGGGTTTGGGGGAAGCTTAAAAGGGTATTTACTTGGTAACAATAACCCCCTTTAAATATTAATATTAAAGAAGAAATTATATAAAAAAATCCAATATGACCGTAACATGACCGTAGGTCATGACCGTAACTGACCCAGTGAGCAAAAACTTGTTCATAGTACGCATTAAAGACGCTAGAAAAACATTTCAAACGTTGTTCTAGCGTTTTTACTGCGGACGTTGAACAAGTTTTTGCCCACTGGGTATTCCGCAAATAATAATGAATTAGTTTTAGATGTAACTGTCACAATGTGAAAGACTACTGAAAACAGACTAATAATTCCGTATCCGGACTGTGTAACGCCATATATGGCAATACACAGTCCGGATACGGAGTTGTACGGGTCCGTATTTAGGAGTTATTTATGAATTGATGTTAACATCAGGAAGCAAATCAGATAATCGAACGATGACTTTTAATAGGCAGTTGTTTGTTTCAATTTCCGAATTTGTGCATATACATCATTGCTAATAGCAAAAGAGTTGCGTCTAAAGGAAATTTGCAGCTGTGTGTTTAACCATGGACGTACATGGTTTAACCCTATTTAGGCCGGGGAGGGAGGGATAACATAAGACTACTTATTTATACACGGGGAAATTGCTGTTATACCTAAAGACCAGTGTCAATCTTGATCCCCTCTTCAAACCAAGTTTCATGGAAAATTGTTTAGCGATGAATAATTTCATTGGGGGAAATAATAGTCGAAAAAAATATTCGTCGGGGAAAGCCAACATTTAACCAGGCACTTTTAGTACTGTTCGTTTCGAACTTATATAAGGGGGGCTAATTGCCCCCTCCACCCCCGCCTATCATGCTATCCAACATACCCCGGCATAAATAGGGTTAAAAGGATTAAATCTGAATAGGATTAAAGGTACATCACCTTTTTTGGACAAATTTTTAAAATCTATGTCAAATTGACAAGTGACACACACTGATCATACTCAGAAAAGTTTAGGGTCTAATAACATAAGGAAGCGCCAAATTCAACAATTCTTTTCTATGAAAACGGAAAATGTTTGGCCAAACAAGATGGTTGCCACATGGTGAGCATATAAAACATAATTTCCTATAACTTCGACCCGTATATCTATCCCAGTATTTATCCTTATGGAATAAAACTTTCAGGATGTTATTAACAAGATAAACTTTCATATAGACTTTAGTAGGCAGATATTTAAAAAACATTCTAAAGGTGATTTTGTACCTTTAAATTTAGCTGATGAAGAGAGCGACGCTTAATAGAGAAAGCTTCCTACTTTATACTATATTTAGTATCTGCTAAGCGCCTCCTTTGGAGGGATAATGTAAGTCCAATAGTACTCAAATGGGAGCACTTATTTGAAAAAAATAAAAGCAATATGACGTATTCTGAAACAACAGTGTTATATATTCCAACTGAAACACATCAAAATAATTTTAAAACACGTAGAAATAACCTCATACTTTGAAACAAGGAAGTTTGATGAGACTTCCTTGTTTGAAAAGATCATCATATCATCTTTGTTGTATGTATTTCTTATCGGTGTTTAATTACGTCATATATTCTCCCCGCACGTACAAGATAAAGTATTATTGAATATTTGAGTGATCTCAAACAAAGATGGCGACTTTCCCACTGATCAATATGTATACAATGTCCTAATCCGTTGTGACAACCGAATGGTATCTATACAAACAGCACTGGCAGAGCCATTCCGCACTTATTATTTGAAGATAGTTTCGGAGCTAGTGCATCCAGGTGGGGTCCGCTCTCAGCGACGCGTGGGTAGGTGGGGTTCGCTCTCAGTGACGGGTGGGTAGCGGTGTTGAACTAACGCTCCCAATCCGAAAAAAAGATTTTGTTCAAATTCTCTGCGGGTACCACGAGTGCGTGGGATTTATATAATCAGTGCAACACAACATAAAGTGCAACCAAGATCTGTTTGTGTGTGGTCCATTTTGCTTTGTGACGGAAAACGACTTGCCACGTTTAAAATATGCTTCGTATCAGAGAGCGCTATAATTCTAATTATAGCGCACCCTGCTTTGTATCTTAAACGTGGCAAATTGTTTTCCAGATTAGTCGGTTTTTCTTCCTTCTCTTTACTAAACATAGCCCAATAGGCAAAATCTTGTTCAACTTGTTCAAAGTCCACAGTAAGGACGCTAAAACAACATCGTTCGACGTTGTTCTAGCGTCTTTACTGAGAACTTTGAACAAGTTTTTCCCCCCCGAGTGGGAGTATAAAACCAACCTTATCCCCAATGAAGTTGCCACAGAATTACTCACGATGAATGGAGAAAGCTGGAAGTTAGATGACAAACAAATTACCATTCAAAATCAACAGGAAATAAAACAAACAAACGGATCACCCTCCTTTTCTTTTTCTTATTTACTTATAATATGAACTCTCCGTCGACAAGTAACACTGTGGACGAGTTTGTTTTTCCCGTTTATCTAGGGATGATAATTCTTATCTCTATTTTTAAATAAACTATTTTGAGAACAACGGGCGTAGTTTTCGTGTTTATCTTTTCACGTCTGTATTTTATGCTTACTCACCTTTTTGTTTATCTATGTCTTATCCCTCGGATATGTATCATACTATTTCATAACACAAAAGGAACCCCTGCTTCCTTACTAACAACATATAAGAAATCAGAAAATAATTCAGATTAAAAGACTATTCACATTTGGATATTAAACTGCTCTGGTGGTAAGTTTGAGCCTTTTTCAATAAAGAGCCGCAACCAAGGAACGATTTATCACTAAAAAATAATTATTAAAACGTAAGAAGAGATCGAGATTTCCAGCCGGTGACTATCGCGAAAATTTATAAATTTTTGCAATACTCACAGGCTGGAAATCTCGTTCTGTCCTTACGTTTTAATAATTATATTTCTTGTATTTAAAGCGTTTATTGGTTGTGGATTTTACTTGATTATCTGCTTGGCATTAACCCGACTTTCAAAAAAGCATTGGGTTGATCGGTCGGCAGATATTTATTTTTAGTTACTGCCAAGATAATAAAAATACATAAAAACGTGTCTTTTTTCTATAACCTTTGCTCTGTTGTCTTATGTAAGCCAACGTGTCAGCATATAATAAGTAAGTGATGTGTGTATCGGCAGTTGTAATTCAAGAATTTATTTTCTTTTCATCCACACCCCCAATACCAGTGGGCACACACAGTTGGATCAACGACATTGTTTCGAAGATAACCCGATGTCGTGTGTCTGCAGCGTGAGTATTGACATTGGTAGGTAAATTTGGACCTATATGGATTACTGCTGACATCTCTTGCGTCAATGCATATGTTGAATGCAGAGAACACTTGTTCGTCAAATGATTGAAATGATTAATACTGACCACGAATTGAACTCAAACAAAACATCCATAAACAAAAGAGAATCTCAATACAACGGCCGGACGGCTCTTGTGGAGGAGTGATGCCCGACCGTTATACTGAGGCTTGTAAGACTATTGTAAACCTGAAATATTTCCCTTTTATATTTTAGTTAGCAATGCTTATTTCAATAATCGCAACATTGTTACTTTTGAACGTTGTCAGTAGCCTACCGCATTATAAACATCACAATGGAAACCAGGCTATTCCAGATGGAAAAATGAATCAATATTTAAGACGGCTTTCGTTTAGCTATTTGGAGTTGATTAAAAATTATATAAAGAGAAATTCTAAAGGTTCAGGAATGTCGTGGAAAAAATCCATTGATCATATTGACTCCTCAATTGAAACCGATGAAGACAAAAGCACTTGTTTGGTTTATCACGAAGGTCGCTGTATACTTTCCTCGGACAGTCCTGCTGGTTCAAAAGAATTATCATTATTACTGAAGGCATCATCTTCAGTTAGTAAACGACAGAAAGACGAACTTGGTGGATTGTGGGGGAAAAGATCACCTATGCTATAAGTCAAAACATTTTTTTATATATTCAAGCACGAACACGCAAGAAGTAGTTGACACGGACATGTTCTAGACTAGAAAAAAAAACAGAAAATTTTGTTTAAATGCGGCAGTTTATGATGTCCGGAGAACTAGATATATTTCCCAGCCGGTAAAAACCTGTTAAAAGTCAGCAAAATAACATTAGAACATCTATCAAAGAACGTTGTTCTAATGTTATTTTGCTGACTTCGAACAGGTTTTTGCCAGCTGGGTAGGCATTCTGTAAAATATATAGGTCTGCAAGACAGAAATATGTAAGCAAAAAATATCCTGATCTGCAGACGATTCTCTCTCTTAGTCTGTTTACTTCTGCAGAATGTTGTACGCGGACGCCAGAATTCATTATCCCAAAATGCGGTAACGAACGATAGTTTATGCATTATTTGCAACCTCGATCCCAGGGCTTCTTCTCTCATGACGTCTAAAGTTAAAAAGAGAAGAAGCGCTGGGATCGAGGTTGCATTATTTGTTAAAAATATTCCTGATTCGACTCTTCGTTGCGTCATTATAATTATTAATGGTACCAAAGCTACTATGGAAATGAAATAATCATATTTCTTTTGCCTACAATCAAGGTCATGAATTACGATAAAATTTGTGAATTTTGAATACACCACGTGAACAAGTCCCAGGCTTAGGAGAGCTTTAGTTCGAATTTTCATTCCGCTCATCTTGCTATTAAAAATTTAAGGCTTATTGTCAAAGTTGAAGGGATCCTTGGGTGAAAAAATAATGGAATTTTAAACAGCTTAAAACTATTTGAGTTTGTACACAAATTTTCCAAAATCATCTTATCACGAGTGACGCCTTTGTCAGCAAATTATTTGGGGGTCTGGAACTAGAGTAACAGTACCATTATAGGAAACAAAAATTGTTTGTTATAATGTCTAATTTGACTCTACCAAATTTTTTTTGTTTCCAAAGTTATAAAAGCGTTTCTTCAAACCACCTTATGACATCATAATTGGTGATTATGACATCATAATTTGTGATGTCATAAGTAGGTTTCTATTTCTTAAAATTGAAATATCTTGAGAAAGAAAAAAGATTTCTAAAAAACTTAAAGACTTGTTAAGCAATTTTTTACCCTCTCAACATACAAAAAATATGTTTCCACCCAAGGAATGGATCCCTTAAAGATTTCGAATTTTTGCACGAATTCAGCAAGTAGGGAATAGATTTAATCAAGATACTTAGAACTGACCGTTTGCCAATAATTTACTCAAATAAATTGTCGTTCATAACAATGCAGACGTTACCGTTCAAATGAAACAGGACAGTCAAGGATACAAACGTTCTAAGCACCAAGCGATGTTGCTCTTGATTCGACGATCTTTTGCCGAGAAAACGTACCTATTGCAAACTCGATAACATAACAATTTTCTTCGTTTTAATTTTGAAGAATTTTAAATATTCTATTAAAAGTCATGTATAGCTATGGAGGAGAGTGTATCTTTGGATACAACCAGCAGCCAAAATAAGAATAAATAATCACTGAGGAGAAGGTATATTTGAGCATAGCTATGCTAATAACTCCTCCACAGTGATTACTTGTTCTCATTTCGACCATTGAACAACTGGATGAATTCTCTCTCACTGATGAATAAAAGCAGTGCCGTATTGTCACAAGAATTTGAAGATTACATGTTTGACATGTATAAGCGTGAAGCCCGATTTCCATTACAGGGTTGTTTTTGATCGCCGCGACCAGATCTGTGCATGCGCTGTTTGGAGCAAATAATAAATTTGGTCGCAGCAACTGCATTTTGGTAGTTTTGGAAGTTGAGGTCGGTACCAACTTTTAGTTCGCGCGTCTACGATCGCCTAAAAATGAAAAACAAATTTTGGCCACTGCGACCAAAAACGCTGTAATGGAAATTGGAATTAAATAGAATCTGCGAATAGCATTTCCAGTCGGCCAAAACTTGTTCAAAGTCCGCAGTAAAGACGCCAGAATAACGTATTACTGCGAACTTTGAACCAGGCTTTGCCCACTGAAGACTTAACAATCTTGTCCAATTCAATTGCAAGATTGATTACAATACCCCGATGACTTATTTTTTATCTGTCATAAACAGATTTGTAATATGGGAGAACAGTGGTCGGAATAAGAGCAAATAATCACTGTGAAGGAGTGTTTTTTGTGCAAAACGTAGGTTAATCCCACCTACACAGTGATTATTTACTCTTACTTCGGCCATAGGAGAAGTATGAAATGGTATAAAACTTTGTCTAAAAAGCTTTTGCAAGCGAACCCAACATTTCCTCCAACACGTTGGTTAAAATGTTGTCATGTTTCACGTATCAAGAATCAATGCTGGACAGACTTTATATATTAATTTGCTTTAAAATTTCCATCTAACATTCATTTGTTTCATAACATTTAGTATTTGATTCGTTCACATAGATTTTGTTAGTATTTTACTAATTTGAATAAGATTTCGAACGCAAACGGTTTTGGGTGGCCAACAATATCCAACATATGCTGGTTTCAGTTGCAAAGGCCTTACAATAAATGCGATGGACATTACGATGAGCATAAAATATTATCTCTACTTTTATATACACTGCCAATATCAAATATCCGACCGCAAATGATTATAACCGTATCAAATTCCGGATGCTAGAATAAAAAAGCACTGTGGAGGAGGAATTTTTATCATAGCTTTAGACTTTAGCCTGAAGTTATGCTCAAAAATCCATCCTTCACAGTGATTATTTCCTCTTACAACATTTTGGTAAATTGTAACCTTTCTGTAATTTCAGTGATCCAAAACATAAACACTGCGGAGGAGTAACCTTAGAGCATAGCTTCCGCTTTTGTAATATAGCCTGAAGCTATGCTCAAAAATCATTCCTACACAGTGATTATTTGTCATTTCGACCACTGAGATTTTAAAACATGCTTCCAAAGAAACTTCAAGTTCTCTACCCAGTGGGAAAAAACATGTTAAAAGTCCGCAGTAAAGACGCTGCTGAATTTGAGCATGTTTTTGCCCACTGGGTAGTTTGTATCAGTCCGAGAAAGTTAAGAATTGTGTGCGCAGCAAAACCTGCCAGAGTAATTAATTTCTCCAGGAAACAATGAAAAACCAATATAATTCAACTCAAACAGGAAAAGTCGTAAACCAACACTTGATAGGTAGTAATAATATTTCCCAACACATGCAAAGCCTATCCCAGTCTTAGAAATAAGAGTAAATAATCACCGTGGAAAGATTTTTGAGCATTTCTTCAGATTGTCTAACCTGAAGCAATGCTCAAAAATCACTCCTCCACAGTGATTATTTGCGCTTATTTCGAACGCTGTTAATTCATCTCCTAAATGGCAAAATATAGTGAAAAATGGCAACATAAGCAGACTTTGCAACTACAGAGTTTAGAGTGACTAGAAATGCACAATATAGAAAGTTCTTAAAAATTTAGTCTATCCATTATAACTATAGGTATCTAACATTTACCTATAAACTCGATTTGATCCAGACGATCAACAAACTTCATACAGCAGTCACCGTGGAGGAGTGATTTTAGAGCATAGCTTCAGAAAAAATGCCTAAAGCTATGCGCAAAAATCCCTCCTACACAATGTTTATTTGATTTTGATCTTATTTCCGAACACTGAGAAATGTTTCTAAAGAAACCCTAGACATAAGCAAAGTACTTTATAACCAGGCTAAAGGTTCAGATAATCTCAAACTTACTACAAGTTCTTTGGTATAGAACCCTTCCTTACAGTTTTAATAATCCAGTTGAATAGGACTTCTTTAAATCCAGCAAAACAGTAGTTCTACATCAGTGGTCGAAATAAGGGCAAATAATCACTGGGGAGGAGAGCTTTTTGAGCATAGCTTCAGACTATAAAGCCTGAAGCTAGGCCAAGATACCCTTCCTCCACAGTGATTATTTACTCTACTTTTGACTATGTATATAATTTGGAGATTATCCCTTGCAAGCCTGAAAATAACAGGCAGACACCACCTGTGGAGGAGTATTTTTGAAGCAACTCCTCAATAGGCGATGTCTGGCAGTTATTTTCTGACTTGCCCCTATATACAACATACAAAAATAATAAAAACGCAGTCATAATCTAGTTTTACGTATATACATATGTACAGCAAAATACATGAACAATATGCAACAGATAAGGCAACTTGCAACTCGCGATCGAAGCTTCTATCCTGACGTATTTATTTTTCAGCATGGCTGAACCTTACTTTCTTATTAATTTTTTTTTTTTAATATTAAGCTTCATTCCTATTGTTGCAAGAAAAGAGGACAGAATACAAAATAGAATTCTAACAAAAACAACGTCTTATAAAAACCTGTTTGTTTGTTGTTGTTGTTGTTGATAAAGTAAAGAAGATTGAATGTACTGTTGCTGGGCACTTTGCTGCTGTTGCTGAACAGTTTGCTGTTGCATATAGGAACTAGTACCTGAAGTTATATTTTGTATTTCACCAGAAGGACCCACTATGTAGGTCTCTTCTTCCAATGTATAAGTCTGACCGTATTCATCAATATATAACTGCTTGCTTTGTGTACTCGACTTGTTGACAGCTGCTTGTTGTTGTTGTTGTTGCTGTTGTTGTGTTTTTTGTTGCTGTAACTGCTGCTGCTGTAATAGAGCTTGTTGTTGTAACATCGCCTGTTGTTGCTGTTGTTGCTGTTGTCTGGCTAAATATTGTTGCTGAATGATTTGTTGTTGTTGCTGATGTTGTTGTTGCTGTTGTAACAATTGCGTCTGTAATGCTCGTTGATATGGATTAATTACAACTTGTGCTGCTGGAGTAACAGGTTTTTCTACTTTAGGAATTGGTTGTGGTGTTTCTTGTTGTGGTGGATGTTGTTGCGGTGGTTGCATCTGCGGCTGTTGTTGTGGAGGCTGTTGTTGCGTTTGGCGTTTTGCATGATTTTCATAACTTGGGTAATATGAAGGCGCCCACGTAGCACTACGCTCTCTGTTTCCATTGGAATTTTTCTGAATTGGCATATTCCAGTGATTGTTGTGATGCCCGTACTCTTCTTGTTGTTGTTGTTGAAATAATTGTTGAGTTGAAGGTATCCGATTCATTTTGTTCTGTTCTTTTATTAACTTTTTGTCTTTCTTCAACTTTTTCCTCAAGGCCCTTTCTTCTTTTGTTTCATTTTCCCGCATTTTCTTCTTTTTCTTTTTCTTTATTGATGACGGTGTTTCTGGTGTTGCGACTAATTTCCTTTGTTTCTTAGTAGAAATAGATGTAGGTTTGGCAGCCACCCTGCCAGTGGGTTTGTTTGGTGTTGTAGCACTACACACTGGAACTACAGGTACTTTTTTATTTGATTCTGTGCTAAAGCTATTGAAATTGTCATCTAGGATGGATTCGTCAACATCAGACAGAGTATCATTAATGTCAGCATCATTAAGCAAAGATTCCTCCATATCTTCTTCTTTCGTTGGATTATATTTTGGACTACCATTATCGAGTAATGGAAGATCGTTAATAGACACAGCAAATACTAGATGCCTTGTTGCTAATTCCTCTTTTGGTTTAATGGTGGAACTAACTTTAGATGTGACTGCACAAGGGGCTACTTTCGGTTTTGCAAATGGTGACTGCATTGACAATAATGCGAGAGTATCTACTTTTTTTACTGGTTCAGTACGTAAAGTTGCAACAGTAGTAGTAATAATTGAATTGACAATGGTAAGACCAACAGTCGTTGTTGTTGATTTTGCTTCTACTGACGAATTCTGTGACACAGAATGATTCGAGTCCTTCTTTGGCGGTGTGACATCTCTCTTAACGATGTTTGAGAAAAATGACTGTGATTTGTAGAGAGGGACCAACTTTTTCTTTTCATCGTCTGGTATTTGGAAAGGATTAATAACATTATCAAAAGTTGGTGTCGTTGGCTTATCATCACAAGATAATATTTTTGCTGCCAGAATTCTGAGAGGTTGTACTCGATAAGCATTTATCAAATGTGGTTTCTCATCAGGTAGACTTTTTAATGGTAATAATTTGGGCAACACTTCACTTGACTTATCAGAAGGCGGCTTTTTTATAAACGATAACAATTTGGAAGCAAATTTTGACAAGCGGCCAGCAGGTTTCTTCTCTTCCGTTTCTTTCTCCTCTTCATCATCGGGTTTTGGAACAGACGAAACTAAGGGCAATTTGGAAACACTTTCCTTTAACTTGGCTGCTTTTTCGTCTGATATCTCTTTCTTTAGCTTTGCTTCGTCTTTTTTCTTTTTAGCCTCTTCTTCTTTCTTTTTACGTTCTTCCTCTCGTTTGATTTTTTCTTTTTCTTCGCGTTCCTTCTTCTCTTTGAGCCGTTTCTCACGCCCTGCTTTATCTGCCTGCTCCTTCACATGTGCCTTAACTTCTTTCTCAGTCATTGCAGAATATAATGTGACTCCATCTTTTAAGGTAACCAGCTTCTTCATAACACCATCAACTTCAACAATGGTTACTTTCTTAGCTTGTTCGTCATTTTGATCTGCGGCTTTCCTTTTCAGTGCATTTGACGCATTAGATGCACTTGCAACACCAAATCTATATTGTTTCTCAGGAGCAACAGAAGAATCCGCATCTTCAACATGTTTACGTTTTCGACTTTCCATTTGACTTTCAACTTGTTGACGGGCTTGACCAAGATCATCTAAATCATTAACGAATGGCATAATACCACGAGGATCTTCCATAAATGAAGCTCGCATATGATCTGGTGGACCATATGGTGCAGGACCGGGCATGTTTGGTGGGCCAAATGGATAACCACGAGCTGAAGGTAAAGGCATATTATTTTCATCAAAGTCCCAGCCGTTCTCCTGAAATGGTGGATCACGTCTTCCCCAGAAATCTGGCTCATTGTCGTCCCATTGGTTATAATGACCAGGCTGTTGCTCAAAGAAATTGTTCTGTTCATGTCCATTCCAAGAATTCCATTTGTCCTTAACTCCCAATACCCTTGGTACTGATTTATTAAAAGCTTTTGAACATTCCTCTAAAATCATATTGCTCATTCGACGATGGGCTCGTTCATTCCAATGAACTCCATCGTTAGCTCGATGATGAACGAAATGTCTAAAGACATAATCTAAATCCACTATACGAAATCTTCGATCAATTTCATTAGCAGCTAAAAATACGTCACGGGCAATTTCATTACAATATTTCACTTCTTGTATTTTCACGTCATCATTTCCTGGCCTCATGAGAAAACCGCCCTTTGATTTAATATCTACAGGTGGAGTCGTTAACCAAATAAATAAACAGTCTGGTAGCAAACGACGCAACGAAGCAACAAGCTTTTCTAAATTTTCTTCATACTTATCAATACCTCTTTTACCATGTCTGTGTACATCCCACAGGCACGAGTTCATGACAACGATATCTGTGTTATATAAACTCAGTTCTTGTAATACCTCTTCCACATAGTCACCATAACAAATTGTAACGAAGTAATATCGACAGCATGCCTCATTATCAGCTTTATAATAACGACATTCACGATAACTAGTTGTATTTTTCATTTCACCTTTGACTCCCCCATATAATAGTTCATCACCAATGAAACTTGCTTCTCCCTATAAAACACATCAATAAAATTTATAAAATCAAAATCAAAGGCACAAGAAAGCTTTCAAATAGAACAGTGTTCGAAAGCCTGAAGCTATGTTCAAAAATCTCTCCTCCACAGTGATTATTTGCTCTTATTCGGAACAAGCAGAGCGCTTAGTGGATAGTTGTTCCACAAAATGGAAAACATAATGTGCAATATGAATAGGCTATATACATAGAGGCTCTAACTGCATATGCTGTATAGCAGCGTTTGAAATCAGAATAAATAATCGCTGTGGAGGAGTGATTTTTGAGTATGCAGTGCCTGGTTCTAGAGCATGCTTGACTTCGCACAAACCAGAACCTATTTCCTTCAGAGAGTGGCTAATACTTTTTTTGCTTTTATCACCAAGAAAAAGTTGTAATTTCAACATACAGAGTATGTTGCAATTTTGTGTGCTGTTGTGTCTTCCTACTTTTTTGTGGCCGTTTTTGATTGACATTTTTGGCTGATATGAATGATTACAGAGGAATGTATAGATTTGCAATAAATACTGTAGCTGGCAAAGTCACGCTGTATGTAGTTGGGCATAGGGGTCCCCACACAGATATCTTTTACGTAGCCAAAAAACTGTGGGGGTCCCAGGTAGATATATAGACAGATCCTGTGGGTCATCCTTTTTTGTTAACACTGTACTGTACTTAACAGGTTTGTGAAACATTGACTTTTGAAAAATTGCAGTGTCTTCCCTACCATATTGAAGAAACTTGCAGATAGAGATGTGTCACAGAGTGTGTAGCTACATCAAAAATTTGATGTTTCATAAAGGACGATCCATCTAGCTAATGTTTTGTTTGTATTCTCCTTTATATCTTTACATTGTGTTGATATATTTTTCATTCCTAAGCAATTTGCAAACTCGACAAGATGAATATGTATACAAATCTGTGTTTTCCCAGAATTCACGAGGAAACATTTTTACTAGTTCTGATTGTTTTAATTTTAGAAACGGTCAGCAATTTTCTAAAATCTATTGCTGAAAAACAGATATAGAAAGATATGTAAGATTGTCAGTTTGGTTTTGTTACAAGACACAGCCTAAAACAATACCAGCATAGAGTACATCTGAATATAAATGAAAAATAAAGTTATTCTCTGATTTGGCAAACCAACCAATCAAAGGCAATATTGAACATAGATTTCCAAATAGAAACAATGCAATTAATCATTTTTTTTTTTAGTTTTTTTGCTCAATTTCATTTACCTACTTTTCCATGATCAAATTGAAATGTATAACATAAAACTTTAAAATATACATGCATAATATCTCGCCACAATGGTTGTTTTAATTTGTGATGCCCATATTGTTAGAAATAGGATTAAAAGAATTCTAGATAATATTTTTCCATTCTGATTTCTGATTTTGGTTTTTTAAAAGTCGAATCTCCACTAGGCGGAACTTTTTTCCGCTGCTCCATATGTGTAGTAGCAAAAATTGGCAATATCTAATCATGTCGCAGCAGAAAAAATTGAAAGGCGGAAAGTAGAAATAATTTAAACTTTTCACGGTTCGACATTTTCCGTCATCAAATTAACTAATGAAATCCTTTTAATTTTGCTGATGTAATCAATAAAGATTCTGGAACACATGTAAACAAAAATTATAAAGATTTTCAAAATTATCACTTGAATGGTGGGGAAAATTGCAAACTGTGGCTTACAAACACGCAGTATATCAAGTTAATAGTGAAAACACAAATATATAATAATAATAAACATTCGATTCGTGTTTACGTAGAAAAACAACAAAACATAAACTTCGTATAAAAAGATAGTGTTAATTTCTTTCAGGAGTAATTGATTAGAACCTTAACATAGACACACAAATTAAATAAATATTAGGCTTGTATTGCTTTTTGTACCTCAATCAAATTTTATAGGTTAACAATTAATTTGTTAACTTATAACATTCATAACGACACGAAAAAAAATTATAGTGAAGATTGAAATAATTCCGCAGCACAGAAAAAACCGCGGCAGAAAATGTCGCCCTTCACGACAATGGAGACTCGGCTCTAGACAGCCATTATGTTGCTCTTGAACTCTATTCAGGCCGTTTTTGTTGTTGAAAATTTCATGGCCTGGGGCAGATCCAGCTCCCCTCCCTCCATAACTTTTAAATGACAAATAGTTATAAGGATGAAACTTGGCAGGCTAATAGTCTATCATGAAAGGAAAAAAATGGTGGTAATTTTTTTTTACTGATGTCAACATTTTTCTGACGTCATCATCAGAAATATTAAAGTAGCATATTTTGCCCAAAATCAGTATATTATTAAAATTATAGTCAATTAGGGGAAATTCATGCAGTCAAAACTTGGGTTAAATTTTTCGCAGACCATATCTCGGGATGTTCAATATAAAACTCTTGATTACCCTCAAAAGTGTTAGTATCCCCCCTTATGTAAAGTGCCATACGGCCTTTGCACTTACTTACAAAGTTTGTGCAATTCTTACTTAAGACAGAGAGTCAACAAGAATATATATTGTAAATCTTCGCCTTAGATGTTCTAGTTTATGGGACAACGCTTCCGCAAAATAAAAATATATTTTCGATGAATAAACCAAGTTGGACTTTAAGCATTAAATACTTTAACTGCTGCAATGCCGATATTATTAACCCCCATAATTGTTACCCCAAGATACCTTATTGTTACTCCATTTTAAAGGGGAAGCTTTACGCATGATTTTTGTTAATTTAAGCGTAATCCATCATGTTTTCACAAAAGTTATGTTGTGCAGTACATGCGTTGTGATGAGTGATTTATCCACAAAAAATCATCAACCAAACTTAATTCACAAGTAACATATTTAAAAGTTTAAAAAAATGTGTAAATCTTACCCCAACTGATTATATGATTAAAAGAGGTTTAGATAACATTTTTCCATTCTGTTTTCAGTTTTAGACAGATATTTTGTTGTTCTTTAACATAGTTTCAGAGTTTTTAACAACAGCATTGCAAAATACTAAAACTGTGGTCCAAAAATTAAAAAAAAACAAAAAAAAACAATTTTCATAATTCAGAAAAATCGGGGAAAACGGACAAAATACTCACCAAGTTGAAATATGGTTAAAGCCTGAGGTAAGTAAGGTCTCAAAATTAAAATTTACACGCAAGTCAATGATCTTACAGTGAATTGCTTTCTTCGTACTGTAGAAGCCAATCCATTGCATTGACATGACCTCCGTCTGTATCGTTTCATTTGAAGTGAAATGCTCCTAAATCACTCCTCCATAGATTCTATTTTATTTCCAGCACATTGCATAATATTGTTGTGCATATCAAGCCTGAACATAACTGCTGGACATCCACCTGTGGAGCAGTATTTTTTGAGTATAGTGTTTAGCTTTTAAGTTATACTCAGGCTTGCATATATATAATTCAAATGAAAAAATATTAAAATAGAACCTTTACCTTTTTACGAAGTTCAGCGTCAGTAAGATATCTGTTTTCTTGTAATAGACAAACCAAATCTTTATAAACTGAACGTTCAACTAAAGAAATTAAAGACTAAGATCACAATTCCATCCAGTGGGCTGCATGAGGAACTACGAAATTTCAATTATTAATTTTAGTAATAAATTTTATGTGAATTAAATTGTGTTGCTTCGTATGACATCAGGCATATTCGGTGTTCAAAATGAGAACGAATAATTACTATGGAGAAGGGATTGTTGAGCATTGCTTTAGGTTTTCTAGCCTGAGACAATGCTCAAAGGTACGATATGGAAAGTAGCTCACCAAACCAAGTAAAAGTTAAACCTAAGCACATAAATATGATTTACGCACATACACACATTAAGCGTCCATTCTTTTAATACACGGTTTGCAAACCGGTTTGCAAACTAGTTTGAAGTTGCAAACTGAAAAATCAAACTAGGTTTGCAAACCGAAAAGAATGAAAATGTACCTTGGTTTGCAAACTAGAATCAGCCATTTGTTATTGTCTTGATTGCTCATTGCTTTGACAAGTCCAAAACAAACAACAATTAATAGATAAGTGAGTCTTACCTTGCACTGCAACAGCCTCGGTCGATATTGCGTTTCCATGCGGATTAATAAATCAATAAATTCAAAGTTTCAAAATTTCGTAATGGTAGATGTTTGCAACATTATTTTCAAACCATTTCCGAAAAAAAAAGAGTTTGCAAACTGGTTTGTGCAAACTGAAATCAAACCAGGTTTGGATGGTTTGCAAACTGATTTTAGTTTTCAATCAAACCAAACTGAAAGAAATGAATCAGTTTGCAAACCATGTCTGAAAAGAATGGATCCTATGTCAGTGTTTAAGTTTCAGCTTAAATAATAAATAAACAATTGGAACATCTTTTTCAAGGTAAAATTATGCAGGTCTCTCAATTCACGTCGGCATACCCCTGTGGAGGAGAATTTTTGGAGACTAATTTGCAGCCAACAGGCACACTTAGGTTCGTCGTACTGTTTATTGTTATATATTGTTTATTGTTATATGTTATGTGTTTTATTGTCTTTTTAATTTGTTTACAAGTTCTGTAGAGAACAACTCCATTATACAAAATTGACTTTGCCCTTTATCATTTTACTGTACTTTATATTGTTTTCATGTTGTTATATGTTTGTTATATGTGTCAAATTATACATTATACAAATTTTGAACTTCACTGTATAATTTATACGTTGATAATGTCTTGTCATTATTTTCTGTATTATGTATAAACTAAATATATAATGAAATTTAGTTAAAGTTTATTATTATATTATTGTGCTGGATATATATTGGATACACACATGACACACTAAATAATATCATTTAGTTTTATAAAATATATTATTGTACTGTTATGCTCTGTGGTACCATTAAAGATAAGTATATTAAAACAAAAGAATTACAGTTTAACATATGAATAAAAACATGTAATCAAGGAGCAGTAATCCTTTAAAAGGTAGTTCCCATGATCTGTTAAAAATAAAGATAACTAGACAATGAAACAATACAATAGAGAAATATTACTTTGCATGAATACCATTCTTTTATTATTATTTTTTTCCTCTGTTGAATTGTGTATTATATTTCTAATTTGAATTTGGGAGTTATTAATTTATACTCATGATAGTAATTAATGTTTTATGGCCCTAAAGTGAATACACAGTAAGGCAACCTTGTTTCGCCTGAAATGAGATTTTTATCATTTCTGTCTCTGGTGATGTCTTTATAAGTGTTTACATGCTGAGGGCGAAATGAAATTCATTTCGGGTATAATTTCATTTCGGTCAAAATGACCGAAATGAAATTTCATTACATTTATCATGTAAACAGAAATCACCCGAAATGAACATCTTTGTGCATGCTCAGTGTTAATGCGCATGCTTAGTTCGCACGTACACATGCGCTAAACAATTATGGACATTTATGTATCTATTATTTCATTAAAATAATTAACACGTTTTTGAGATCTCATTTCGGGTAGATCTCATTTCGGGTAGATTTCATTCCGGGCGACATGAATGTCTGCAGGGACATATCCAGGGCAATTTTGATACCGGTTACAGGTATGGGAGCCCAAATAATTGAGCAAAATTTGGTTTTCATTCTCTTTTTAATGGTACCAAATTACATCATTACTCAATTCTGATATCAGAAAAAAGCAAACCTTTACCTGTACTGTTCAAACAAACCATCAAATAGTGGTAAAGGTAACTTTTGCTATTTTCATACGCCAAAATGAAGGCTCATCAGAAATCGGAAAATATTTGGTAAGTCCTTCTCAAATACCGCCACAAATGCTGGTAACGAATTTTAAAATGGTAGCACTTCGGGACATGGTCTTAAAGAAAAGCTGGCCGCCACAAAGTGATAGCAATAGCAATAGCCCATCCAAACTTTGTTTGGTAGGCTAAAAATCACTCATAAGTGATTATTTGTTCTTATTTCAAACACTGAGGGGGTCTAAAAAAGGAAGGCTCCTAAACTAGTTGACATAATTTTGGAATACCCTTCAGAAATAATCAAAGGTACGGTATTGAAAGTAAACCGAGCGAAAGTTAAACCTAGCATATGAAAATGATTCAGATACTATGGTACTATGTATACAATATATATTAAAAAATGCTATAGTGCTTATATATTGTCATAGTGATGCGTTTAAGAGCCATCTCCAAAATTCGGGTCACTCACATATTGATTCTTCCCACCCTTAGCGTCATTTGGGCACTAAGGATTAGACCCATCTACTCACTGTACCTTAGTGTCACAAGGTTTTACTGTATTATCAACAATAACATTCTAAAAAATAGAATGTAACAGACATAGTTCTTGTACGCTCACTCTACACTTCATCCGCATCTTCAACCAGACACAACTCTCAAAAATATGCTAAACAATAAGAAGGTGCCAAATCTATCACAAATCTACCTCTTGGAGTGCCAGGGGTAACTGTAGTCCAAATGAGGGTCCAGAATTCGAATGCTGCCTTCCTTAGATTCTAGGAAAATTTGCCTGTTTTTCATTAAACCTTCGACTTAATCCATTGTTTCATAAATTTTGGTCATTTTATTGGTACCGTTTTTATTAATTCTGGTTGCCTTTAGATTCTAGATTATTCACACAGTGTCCAAACTCACAAAAATATTGCAATTATTGCCTCTGGTTTCTTGTGAATGTTGGTTTACACAAAAAGCTGAATACATAAATTGTGGCGCTACTATATTTTGAATAATAATAATTATGTATTACAAATTCTCAGGCGTGTGGTCGCCTCTACGAATCGCTCATAATATGATCGTATTTTAGCTGACAATTGACAAGATGACAATTGTGCAAAAAAGACACAAGTATGCAGTCTACAATGTAGAGTATTTTTTTGTAAACATCTTCACATACGGAACAAGACCAAAGATTCTTAGTGTCCCAGAAGTATTTACCTATCCACCCTTGGTGTCGCTAAGCATGGGAAGAAGCGATGTGAGTGACCCTTAGACAGTAATGGTGACTGTTTAGAGTAGGGGAGCATATGTTAATCTTAGTTTAGATTTGTGACAATGGTAGCTGTTAGTAGCTAACACAGCCCAAGCAGGACTGATGAGCTATGAATTCGGCGAAACATGTCTTCTGCAGGGGTCTGTGAGTACAGTTATGTATATTGCACTTAATTGTGTTCACACATATCATGTGGTAGCAGATCTTGCCAAAAAAATGTTACTGCACAATAAAGCTGTCGTGATATGGACGATATCGGGATAATATCGATTAGAAGTGGGACGATAAATATCGATATGTTATTTCAGGAATCGATTCCATCGATATGATCAACCTTCAACAATATCGATTGTTATCTTCATGCACTGATATGTTACTTGTTGACTTGTTCAAAGTCAGTAACATAGTATTGGGAATATAATAACGAAGCACCAATGCATTTCTCCTTTGTTTTTACATTGTGTCATTCTTTTTAGTATATGTACCTCTTCCCCAGAGACAGTGATTATCACCTCTGGATGAGCATATGTTATGCTTAGCAAAATACTCTTACACTTGCTACAATAGAATGTCAAAACAATATGTCTAGACAAAATAGAATGTTTGCTAATAAAACAACAAGATTATTAAAGCAACTTAAGCCCGGTTTCCATTCAGCGTATATTTCTGCGGTAGCATTTTTTTCTGCGTGGGATTCTAAAATTGCAAAATTTGACTGGTTGAAAGTTTGGCGTGCATGCTTGAAAGATAAACGTTGTTCTAACATTATTCTGCAAACTTTGAACAGGTTTTTGTCAGCTGGACAACTCAATGAATGTCCTACATGAAATAGCACGAATATCACACTCTCATTTTTCATCAAACATTACCTCCCGAGATGCGCACTTTAATATGGGCTTAAAGGAGAACTAACAACAGCGTATTAATTTGATTTAAAATCGTTCCTTATGATCTGAAATAGCTCTCTGCAAAATTTTTAGTTATAAAATTGCCTAATTCAGCAGATATAGCCCAAAAAAAGTTTCGCTAACTTACAACCAGGAACACTCATTTTGTGAGTGATCTTGTTCGATAATACATTTTCTATGACGTATTTTCGCAAAGCTCTTTATATGGAGTATAATACGTAATACACACGACTCGTTCATATAGCATGTTATTCTTTCACAAAACCTTTCTAATCTGCTATTTAATATTTTATTTGATATAGACAAGGCCTTATTAACAACCAATCATGCATTAAGTCAGAGAAAAATTACAACTTGTAAGTAGTAAACAGAAAGCATACAGAGAGTTTAGTGTTATCATAAAAAACGAATCATAAACAAACCGATTGTACAGTTTTTGGGAAATTTGTCAATTTCTTTGAAGTTGCTGTTTCTTCGTCGTAATGAAAAGCAAGGATATTGTTGTTTTTGTAAAGAGTGATCATTCTGTCAGTAGAGAAGTCGCTAGTCCAACTTGTTTCAGATGACCTTATAAACTTTTTACCCTATGATTTTGATACTAGATGGTCATAGAAACTACTTGCACATAAGTAGAAATAACTTTATTTGCTTTTATTTTACTTCAAACTTTCTCTAGAATTAAATATATTTCCATACCCGCTGGCATGTCATAAATAGTTTTGTCCACAAGAAACCGTGTTATGCAATCGTGGTTAGCATTGGCTAGATCGGGGCAAATCAGTAGCCTCTTTTCGGAGTAAAATTATTAAAAATGTGTATTTTTTTTTACATTTTATGAATTTTTGTCAATAATAGGACATTTTAAAATTAAAACATACTTCATTTTTTGTCGTTAGTTCTTCTTTAAGTGAAACTCAAACATACGAAGTTAGCTGAGTTAGGAAGCTCGATACCCGTGCTATACATAAAACAGTTTTTGTCAGTTTCGTAGAATGCACAAGTTCTTTGTTGAAAAACACACACAAGATTAAATATAGTCTCTCTCTCTTCGAGCTTTTGATCAAAATGAAAATACTGAGAAAATGAAATGTTTAAAATTTTAAAAGGAGAACAATTTTGATAAAAAAAATATGCGATCAATTTGACATAGGCATATTCTTCCAAATCAGTATGTTTCAATCCCTCAAAAAGATACAGAATTAGGACACAGAGAACTATCCTCAATCAACAGCTTATATGTTCCATTTTGAAAAATATGAATATCGTTATTTGATATTGATGTCGCGATATCGAACAATATTTTTACCCTATACGATTATATTGATAGTTCAGTCCTTGGATATCGATATTGAATTTTCTATATCGCGACAGCTTTACTGCACTATTATGGATTCACAACTTTGAACTATTGTTTACATGTTAGCCTGCGGTCATAATTAACTTTCTTCGTTTGTAGCATGCACATTTAACACGGTACCCAGCAGAGTTGCATTTTTGGAATCAGACTAAGCCTCCAATTTGTTTATTTTACTTGCCAAAAAAGTCCAAAAATAAGAGTGAAAATACATCATTTATTCATCCAAATTTTTTAATGCATGTTTATGTTAAAAGGTTCTAGAAGTTTCAATGCTTTTTTGTCGCCGCTTGGAAACACGTCCAGATTGTTAAATCTTCTTATTTTGGATGGAGTGTTTCGACAAGTTGATGAAGTCACAAAATCACCCTGAAACATCCCCGGACATGTCCAGCACATGTCTGGGGGTTGGTCAGTCCAGGGTTTGTCCAATGCTTTTTGATAAAAACTTTTTTTTTTTACCCTGCTGGACATTCGTGGTGAATGTCTGGGGGGGGGATTGGCGCCCTCCCCTAGTTGAAGCAGATATTCGTTTCAATTCATAGATCGTTATGGATCATGTATGTCTACATAGTCTTTGCATGGGATAAAATTAAAAGTGAAAGTGGTGTGTGGGGGGAATGTGGTCAAGGGAGAAGATGAAAATCACCTGAATCTCCAATGACAACTAAAGTTTTTCCAGCCAAGAGTTCTTTGACGTCTTCGTGTAAATAAAGTGCAGTCATTTCGGCTGTTACACAATGCGAAAACTGGCAAAATACTCTAAGAAAATATGACTATAATTGAACATTTGAACGAGCTCTCACACAGACAGAGGCCATCATGCATGTTGGAAAAGGTGCTTGGAATCTTCTGCACATGCTCAGTGTTCACTAAAGGATATACTTGTAAAGGACGTTATACATTTCGGGTTAATCGGAATGGGTCGGGTGGTGTGACTGCACGTTTTTATTTTTCACTCCATTGACCCGATTTTGCGATTCTTTTTAACGTAAATCCTCCAATGACCTCCCCCTTCTCTTTAACACCTCCCCCCTCTAATAACACCACCCTTTTTCAGATTTTTTTTTTTTTATGTAAATTTATATAAATTTGTATTTATACAGTATAAATTTTAACCAACCTCGTTCCCAGGGCTTCTTTCCGCTTTTTGACGGGGAAGAAGCCCTGGGAACGAGGGACGATTGTGATAATACATGAAACTCTGAGTAGTATGGCTAGTTCATTTGTAACTAAGAGAACTACCTAATGCATTTTTGCGATGTTTAGAGGGTTGTCATCCAACGTGGAATTACTTTGTTACTTTAACAACTTAGATTATCAACAGAGTTACTCTGGTAGAACTTCGCCAAATCTTATTTGAAAATCTTTTTTCTTTGGAGGGTGGTAAGTGTCATTAAAGAGACAGTGGAAGCTGACTCTTGGCCAACACCTGATCCCAGACATTGAGAGACTCTGTGAATAAAAGATATTCTAGATATCCAGAGATAGTTTCTCAAATGTTTCACCGCAAATTGATTTTTTGTTGATAGACCGGAACTGGACTGGACTGGATATTCTTCTCTCGATTTCACTTATGGATATGTCAATCGGTAAACTGGTAGTTCTGTGCATGGCAACACAGGACGAAGAGTACGGAAAGAACAAACTTTAAGCAGTGTTGGTGGTAGTTTTTGAAGATTGAGTCTTGACTATTGATATTATAATTATTAAAAATCTCTTGCCATTTTGAAAAGCCACTGTATATGAATAAATATCTTTGTAAATCTGGCATTGATAAGCACTATTTTTCTGAAACTTTTAAGTATGAATGCCTTTTTTCCTATTTCATTTTTGACACATCTCTTTCAGTCAACCAGAAAATTCAGGTGTATCCCCTTTTCCTCTAGTCTTCAATTTTGTACCTCTTCCTTGCGTTCCTTTCCTGTCTATATTATATATATCATATACTATACCCCCAGCTATCCCTCATTAAGTTTTTGAAAATTGGCGTGAAAGTTTACCGAATACGTTCTGTATTTCTCCGTATTCGGATGTGTATTACCATTGAGTGTCTTCTTCTTCTTCTTCTTCTTCTTCTTCTTCTTCTTCTTCTTCTTCTTCTTCTTCTTCTTCTTCTTCTTCTTCTTC
>JAULBZ010001288.1:0-23042 GCA_032360805.1 Neoturris breviconis | reverse complement strand
CCTGTATTGTTTTATTGTAATCGTCCATGGGTGGCCATCTCCTTTGCCTTAGCTTCACGCTATTAGTTATGGTCTCCTATCAACAGTATCAAAGTCTATAGATTTATTATATATAATTTTCTAATAATTGTAAGGTTACTGTTGATAAATAAAATTATCTTATCTTATCTTAAGGTATACAGTAGAGTATGTTGAAACCTCTCAGTGTTAGAAATAAGAGAAAATAATCACTGTGTAGGAGGGATTTTTGAGCATTGTTTCAGGCTTTCTAGCTTTTCTACCTTCACAAGTGATTATTTCCTCACATTTCGAACACTGCCTCTTTGTCCATACTGTAGTTCTGCCTTATTTGCTTACACTTAATAAGAGCAATTTTTGCAGAGACTATCTTTTGTAAAGCCAGAATTTTCTTACGTTGGCAGAACATTTTTTTTTGTGTGTGGCAAAATAAAAAATATATTAATAGAGATATGTTTCCCACTTATATTATATTACACTCAAGAAATAAAAGCTTTATTTACATATCTTCTTAATCAATATGAAAGTGAAGTTTTAGCACAGCTTCAGGCTACAAAAGTCTGGAGCTATGCTTAAAACTCTCTCCTCCACAGTGATTATTTGTTCTTATTTTTAAGTACTGTTAGTATTGAAAGACATCTTAAAATATAGTATGTATATATGCTGCTATTTCTTGATTACTTTTTGTTTCATATTCAGCTTGTAAATAATAATGACAACTTTGCATTTATCGGGAGAAGAGAAACATTACATAATATCTGGAGTTGAAGACGATTTTCGTTCAGATGGTCGATCATGCGAAGATTATCGCTTAATAAATGTTCAAACTGGTATTGTGTCAAATACAAGTGGATCGGCGCAGGTCAAACTGGTAAGTGATTTAAGGTAGATAGTCTTGAGCTATTGATGGTTTGATGTACAGTAAACACTTCTCTAGATTCAAATACTGTAGGGTAATTTTGGATCATCAAAATTTTATTCAAAATGTTATTCAAAGGAAAGCCTGTTTCACATCACTAACCTCAAAATAACTGTCAGACATCACCTGTGGATGATTTTGAGTACAATTTTCAGCTACAAAGCTGAAAACTATAAAAAAATACTCCTCCACATGTGTAAAAAACACTCTGTCACAGGTGTTCTCTAACAGATTTTTTGAGAAATGTTGATTAAGAGCAGTTGTTGGTTTCTGTTTGTCCATATAGCAATGTGGAAATAGTATAAGATCATCACAAATTAGATTTCCAAAGATTTGGTAGTATTGTACAAATAACATTTTGGTTGGTTCTTTCAACACAGGTCAAGAATGGCATTATGACATAATAAGTGAAATTAGAGAGCAAACAGCAATAACAAAATCACTTTTGAGATGCAATCGACAAGCTCTAACTAATAGGTTGCCTTTAGATGTTCTTTCTAGCAGCTTCTGAAATTGGGGAATGCAATCATATAGAGGATGTAGCTTTTATACACACCATCCTCCTCAAGAATTAATGAAAACTCTTCTGAAAGCGAGGATGTCCGGCCATTGCCTTCACTAGAAACTAGTTTTAATAGTGCTGGAATTACCACATCAGCCACAATTGATTTCTTCTGCCGCAGATCTTTTTGGATCTCTTTTTTTCAATTTCATTGAGCAAATCAATTTTTGATTCAATGCTTGCCATTGCTGTAATATTTATAACATCAAATTTTTCACAGACTTACATGATTTACATAAGGTGCATAGAGATATGTTCTGAGTTAAGTCTATGTGCAACTTCAAACTGCACTTGCAGGTTTTTGCTTACTGAATCTGCCACGAATGCGTCACAGGGTACAACAAATCATTGTACGTGCGTATGTACGTTCTCACTACACTGAGTATATCGTACAAAAATATTTTTTTTTGTGTACGATATCGTACAGAAGGGTCATACAGGTCGTACGCTAGTATTAGTAATCCTGTTTATATCGTACACACCATTGCTGTTATCGTACATAGATTTTCATTAAAAGAAGTACGTAAATAAAGAAGAGAAGCAAGACGAGATAAGTCGTCTGATAAGTTTTTCCCAGGAGTATTTAAAAAAACTTCTACCATCCTATAAATGTACCCCAGCAGGCAAAAACCTGTTTAAAGTCCGCAGTAAAGACGCTAAGACATTGTCATTTAACATCTTTATTATCGTCGAAGGACGTTGTTTTAGCATCTTTAGCAGACTTTAAACAGGTTTTTGCCCATAAGGCTGATTTACTTTAGGTGATTTTTTGTTGCGCTATCTGTTTAATTGTCAGGCGTATTCCAGCTCAAGCAATATTGACTGCCATAAAAATAATACTTTGACACAGAAATTAAGAACCAGTGCTGCCTAAAAAGACACGAGGGAAATGGAAACATGTAACTTTATTCAAAATTAATATAAATGCTTGAGATTACAGAACAACATGAACATCGCATTGTATACGTACGTTATTACTTAAGTTTCGTACGTACGTAATTGAGAATTGTGTACGTTCAAAATAGACCAGAAAAATGTTGAAAATTTAACGTACATTGAATAAGAATTTTGTGTACGATATTGTACTAGGCTATAAAATGATTTGTTGCACCCTGATCAACATATATAGCTGTTAATTATTAAAGTTCTCTTCAAGAAACAAACAGGCAAATAAGACAATGATGTGGGACAATAGATTGAAATCTAGAGTGTACCCATTTCTTTGACCAAGTACTCATAAAAATCTCCTTGCTTAGAATAGTGTACAAGGACCATGGAGCTGCTATGCATGGACCATCTGAAAAACCGACCTACAAGGGCCTGACTAAACTAACCCAAGGTCTACAAGGACCTTGCGCGTTCGATCCCCAGGGACAACCTTGTCCATGATCTAAAATGTGTCACTCTGGGACATGGAAACCTGATATGAGTTTAAATGAGTGCATAAATAGCCAAGAGCAACGAGTACACCCTTTCATTCCTTTCTTTTATAAGAAACTATGTACATTTCATAAATAGTGGTCATAAATACTGAGCAACTAATAGCTGTACCTTTTCTCTAATATTTGATTGAGATAGAGAAAGTAACTTCTCGCAAAGGATGATTCCCAAACAAGGTACCTTGCCGATTAATCAACCCATGGTTTCTATATTTCAAAGAAACTGTCTAGCGTTATCAATGAAGAAGACATTGGTTTGTATAGAGATGATGGGTTAGGTTTGTGGAAGAAAAAACAGATAATCAAACTATTCAAAGAATGCAATCTAACTATCACTATTGATATCAACTGTATCATAGTAAACTATTTAGCAACTTAATGTTAAAGACGGTACTTATAAACCTTACCGAAAACCAAACAACTGAGATTTTCTCAAACAAAAATATTTTCAACAACGCCACTGCACTCTATGGAAATGCATTAAAAGCCAATGGCTTTAATGAAAAATGATCTTACATAACATCTACAAGTCGAAATGAAGACGAGGAAGAAAAGCGACGGTGCAAACGGAAAATAATCTGGTTCAATCCTTCTTATTCAGAATATTTTTCAAATTGTTAAATAAACATTTCCCGAAGCAAAACCCACTGCATAAAATATTTGTTACTGTGAATGGTGTAATTTCCAAACCCAAACCAGTGATATCAGGAGTTCTTCAAGTAAGTGTTTTTGGTCCTTTGATATTTCCGATACAGATGATAACCTGGGCAAGGAATTAATTTCTCTGCTGACGCAGCACTTTTATAAGATGACCCTGGTCAGAGAAATTAAATATGCAACTAAATGATGTAAAATTTGGCGGTCCAACGATGGCTTATTTAACAAACAGATAATAATGTAGTTGAAAAAGGTAAAAAATTATTTGTAGCAAAAGAACCAATGCTGACTCAACCTTTCCATTACCAATACTGAAATATTGCCCGTGCTCTGGTGTCACTTTAGCATTGAAAATATACAAAAGCTTGAAGTAGTCTAATAGTCATTTATTTTCAAATTCACTGATACTAAGAAAATAAACTATTGGAAATGTCTAAGGCAATTTAAGCTACTCACTACAACATCATCATGAAGAATACAGAATAATGGAAGTACGGAAGATTCTGGAGAATTTAGTCCCGAACATCAATGGCAGCATATCCAGCTATGTGCATTCACACCATGGCCATAAATATGACGTCCAAGTAACTAACTCAATGTCAAAAACAAACAAAATTCAAGAAACCAGCCTTCTCATTCATGGAGTTAAACTTTTCAATTACGTTTCAACCACACAGAAGGGCAGATTCCAATTCAATCACTAACATGATTAAAACTATAAACAATGACAATATGGTATTCTTTCAGGATTCTTATGCTGTCCAACAGTTTGCACGCAACTGCACACTTTGAGGGATACAAGTAAGTAAGTTTTTTATAGTTGTTAATAAGGTACCACATTGTAAAGGTAATTTCTGGATCTACTAGTTGTTTAAGCAACTGTTTTTCTTTTAAAGATTGAATACCCAAGTTGTTATGATC
The DNA here is from genome assembly GCA_032360805.1 of Neoturris breviconis. NCBI lineage: Eukaryota > Metazoa > Cnidaria > Hydrozoa > Anthoathecata > Pandeidae > Neoturris > Neoturris breviconis. Next base: position 18,526 of record JAULBZ010001288.1, on the reverse strand, counting down.
TGAATTAGTTTAGGATATTTTGTGCAATGACTGCAAGGTCACTCATGGTAAAATTAAATGCCATTACAAAGTATGTATGTCCAAGTATCTTGGAATTTCACCTCTTTCTGGAAAGCCCATTAAACTTAGTCACCAGATCGCTGATGTTTTAAATCATCTTTTAGCATTGTCTACCTGCTCTCTGCACATTTTGAAATATTTCTGTACTAGCAGGTGAGTCCAACGATTTTAAATTCACGTTGATGGTTAGTCTTGTAATTTGAGTGTGATCGTCTTGTTCTTAATAGGTCTATCAAATCATTTTGCGCTGATTTTTAATGATCACTGTATTCTTCTACTCAAACCAAATTGTAATTAGTCAGTGTGAACATGCTCGCTTGAAACGAGCAAAAGCTAGTTGCTTCTGCTACAACAAAAAGCGTTGATTGTTTTATGTTTATGTTTGTTTTATGTTTCAATATATATGTATAAGTTTTCAATGTTTACTTACAGTATGTAAGTTTTCAATGAATACAACTTTTCAATGAAGTTTTCTAGTATGTAAACACTTCCAATGAATAGTTATTTAGATCAACTTATTAATAGGTACAACTTTTAATAGTTCTGTAAAGGTTTTTATGGTGAAAAGGTGTTGCCTCCTGTGACTTTAATATTATTTCAATACGTTTTTGACGTGTGCAAAATTTCAGTCCAAAATATTTTAATATGCAAAAGTTTTTATTAAAAAACCTTTTATAAATATACCGGAGATTAAAATAACTGCTGGTCATCACCTGTGAAGGAGAGATTTTTTAGAATATTTTCAAGCAAATTGGATGGAAATATACTGAAAAATCTCTCCTTCACAGGTGATGACCAGCAAATATTTTAATCTCTGGTGTACACATGTGATTTCAGCAAAAGTTTTTTAAAAGTTATATTGAAGCTTGCAATATGGGCAAGCTTCCAATGTGTACAGTTTTAAAATAATTTTTAAAGCGAATGTTTTAATAATGTGTGACATATAACTGTTAAATGTGTTTTTTGAATAAACTTATTGTACTTCATGAAACATGGAATTGTACTTTTGTTTAATTGCCAATCAGGTGTGATGTTTGTAAATAGTATTATTTCATTTATGATTTTGAAGTTATACCCAGTAGACAAAAAACCTATTCAAAATCATCAGTAAAAACATTTTTGCCCACATTACTAGAATTGTGTCATGGAGACCAGAGTGTTACTCCAAGTTTTGTTAATACGTTTTGCTAATCTTTTTTTAATAGAGATAAGATCTGTATCATAAATTAATAAAATTATTTCTGGAGTTATTTTTATTTGAATAATGTTCATAAGAAGATTAGTGCTGATAGTATGTCAGTGGTCCGAATAAGAGTATATAATCATTGTGCAAGAGAGATTTTTGATTATTCTATTTTGACCATTGCTAAATACTATTGTTTTGTTAAGTTCCATTATTGAAACAAGAGCAAATAATCATCATGGAGGAGCAATTCTTGAGCATAGCTTCAGCCTAGAAAGTCTGAAGCAATACTTATAATCCCTCCTCCGCAGTGATTATTTTCAAATTTATCATAACATAGTATTTAAAATGTTCTTTGTTTATATATAAATACAAGAAGATTAAAAATTCTATTCATCCCAATTTGTGTTCCAATTTTTCATATAGTTTTGGTTTAGTTTTAGTTTTGCTTCCATTATTTGAAGGAGCATGTAACCACAATTTGTAGACATTTTATAGCATTTTCTTAGAAATATCTTTTCTTTGAAAAACCGCTATTTTCTATGCTTGGATTGAATTGCTTCCTTTCATTATATATCTTTTGGTTATTGTTATTTGAGATTGTTGGAATCTATTGTGTCAGGAATAACACATGTGTTTTAAAATGTATAGAAATATCTCACTAAAATATTAACATTTTTTAAAAAAAGTTTGTATTTTGCTTTGTGGATAATTGTCTCACAGAAAACTTTATTTTTCAATGGTAGCTTTTATAAACTTAGAGTTTTTTATTTCATTTTAAAATGATAAATCTTATTTATTATAATAACAAGCCTCTGAACAAGCAACTAACAGGCTGCAGATTAGTCTCCAAAGATACTCCTTCACAGGGGAATGCGGCCATGAATTCAGAGGCCTGTATTTATAATTTGCATGTCTGTTGTCTTTCAATGGGTGTATATGAACAGCAGTGTTGCTTTCTAGCCTGAAGTTATGTTACACAGTGATTATTTGCTCTTATTTCAAACACTGGAACGTATCAAAGAAGATCAGTGCTCTTACCCAGTAGGTTAAAACTTTAAAGTCGTTTGACAAAAACCTGTTCAAAGTAGGCAGTAAATATACTAGAACAATGCTGAAGATGTTGTTCTCGCATATTTACTGCAGACTTTGAACAAGTTATTACCCAATGGGTAGTTACATTTTACTATTTTTTTTACTGATTTTTCCTGTCAAACAGAAGTATTGTGGTGCAATAGTAATGACATGCAAGGCTTAGGAACCATCTCAAAATTTTTGCTCCATGACTAACTTCTTTGGTAGGGTTAAATTAACTAAAATTGACAAAGTTCAACAAAAAATGAATCTGTACGGAAGTGTGTTTGGTCAACGAACTTGCAATGGATTGGTTTCTTTGGTACGAAGACGGTACGGTACCTCTGTAAATTTTATTTTTGAGATGGTCCCTTAGCATAGAGGAAAATATTATTAATGTAGATAAGCACTGTAGTGAAGTATCATCATCGTGTTTTTATACTTTACAAGCAGAAAGTTTCGCAGGCACAAATTTATGTAAATTTTTGCAAAAGAGTGTATAATAATATCTCCTTTGAATTTATTCACCTATAGGTGGAAATGATATAATTTGCAGGAATGAACTTTTGCTAGAGACATAATATAGAAAATGTTGAAGTTATATTTGAAGTTAAAAACTTCCTTTTTATAGTTGTGTTATATATGGATTAAAATCAAAGAGTTTTATTAATTGAATGTATATGTTTTTTGCTTGACTTCCACTGCAGATTTTTTTCATTCAATTGTGGAAAGATTTGGAAAATAAGTTTTGACAATTTTGAAGTAATTAGTGTATCTAGAAGGACCAGCTAGAGACAACACTTTCTACTTAGGCAACCACTTTATATTTTGAAAAGAATTTTGTATTCAACTTTTGCACAAAGTACCAAAATATGCGAAATATGCAATTTTTGTATGCGAAACTTTCTGCTCCAAAAGTCATGCTAATTCTTAGAAATACTGGTAGCATTATATAGGGCCCATTCTTTTCAAACACTCCATACCACCCCAAACACCCCCAAACAAATAAAACACTCCAGTAAAGCTGAAAAGAATAGCACTGGAGTGATTCTGGAGTATTTCGGAGTAGCAAAAAGCACAAATTTTTTATGTTTTTCTCTGGTTGAACTCTTTAAGATAATATCAAAAGCATTCTTAAGCGTAACCATGCACTTAGAGGTGACCAGGACTAATGCCGGATGATAAACAAACATGACTTCTGTACAATTTTGATTGGTTTAAAATTCATTATCAAGACTTTCCCGATAAAAATATTGCAGCTCTTTTGACAATTCTGATAGAAAACCTGACTGTGGCGTTTTTGAAGTGATTAGAGTGATTTAAAGCTGAAAAGAATAGCGGAATTGGTGTTTACAAGCAAAAATTAAGGTAATGAACGCTCATTTCACTCTTAGTACACCACCTCAAGACATAGAGCATTGAGAGTGTTCAACATTTCTTCCTAATCACTCCATTCACTCTAAATATGCTTGAAAAGAATGAAATCTAGAGCACTCCAAACACTCGGAGTGATTAGAGTGCTTGAAAAGAATGGACTTATACATGGTGGAATGCTCAAAATTTTCAATTTTTTAAAGCTCCCCACAGTGTTTATTTGCTCTTATTTATGTAATATGCAAGCCTCAAAATCTTCGTTGGTCATCACCTGTGGAGGAGTGTTCTTGAGTACAGTTTTTAGATATGTAGCTGAAAACTACTAAAAACACTCCTACACAGGTGGTGTCTGGCAGTTATATTAAGGCTTGTATTTGTACATAGAACCAGAGGGCCTTATGTGTGTAAAAGAGTGTTGTGAATAATTGAATGAAGATTGGTGGTTTGTCGTGGCTTATTTTGACGAGATAGCGTGGTCATAAGACAAATAAGAACTAATAAATTTGTAAGCATATAGCTGCATGAGAGGTTGTGAGTCCAGTATACCGATAAAGAAGCGTTTGAATATGCGTAGATATAAAAGTTAGGAATGCCAATATAATATAAAAAATGGGTGGTATGTTGAAAAGTTTCCATTCAGTTGGTATCTATAAAAAAGCAATCAAGGAGTAATAAATAGCTGGATGTTGAATTTGTAATAGAAATAATTCATTATAATAAATGTTCAAAAGTGTACTCAGTGGACAAAAACTTGTTCAAAGTCTGCAGTAAAGATGCTAGAACAATGTGTTCCAGCATCTTTACTGCTGACTTTGAGCAAGTTTTTTCCCATTGGGTACTGATTTGATTAATTTATGAATTAATTATATTATATTTTCATAATAACTCTTTAATATAAAATCTTCTCGATTTCATTATTAAAAATAAAAAATCTTGTTCAAAGTCAGCAGTAAAGATGCTAGAACAAAGTCTTCAGCATTGTTCTTCTGTATTTACTGCTGACTTTGAACAGGTTTTTGCCGACTGGGTTATATTATAATTGATTTATAATCTTTATTCATTAGTCCCAAATAAATTCTATGAAAGTATATTTTTATTTTTATGTTTAAAATACTACTTCATTGTAGTTTTGTTTTTTGCTAAGACCCTACGGTTTTAATTGTTATTAGAATTAATGTATGCATAAATGTTCTTGTTGTTTTAAATTAATATATGCATAACTTTCTTCACTTTTATTTTAAACCTGTTCTAATGGAATATTTTAATAGTATTCACTATGACAAAAAAACGAGGTGTGACGTGAGGACCATAAAAGAAAAGAAAAAGAAACCATAAAATCTTGATGGATTTAATTTCTATTATTGAAGTGTGTATATAGAGAGTTTAGAACAAGACATATAATGTATAAGCACCAAAAGTACGTCCAGCCATCACCTGTGGAGGAGTGCTTAATAATACAGTTTTCAGCTTTTCAGCTGAATTAATTATACAGATTTTTCAGAATTTATCCTCCACAGAGATAATCGGCAGTTATTTCAAGTCCTGGAGTATTGTAACTATTCTGGTAGTACATGTATTTATGGCCCTTCATATCTTCCACACCAAATTTATAAGCCAAGATAACTCAAAATTACTCAAAGTTACTTATAGGTTATTCAAATAAAACATTCTAATTTAATGATTTCTGGAGAAATCTGAGACTACATGTGTATGAAATTGGAGAGCATTACTCATATATATTACAAAGCAAAGTTTGCATGGGATATAGTTATCACATTAGACCTAACATGCTACCATTTTGAAATTTGGTACTAGCACATGAGGTGGAAGGATTTGTAATAATATATTTTGGATTTTGTATACTCAGGACTGAGTATCTGACAAAAAGCATCTGGGATTTTATTTCAATAGAAAAGTTGTGTCACAATATTGAAATTGAGTATCATCATCTTATACAATATTTCAAGAGTGCTGGTTGATATTTCTTGTTGTTTTATCATACGGTTTTTAGTCCAAATGTTTCGGTTGGAATGATAGAAATCCAAAATTTAACATTTATACTGTAATATAGGAGTAAAAATGTCTGTCAGTCAACACTGTGGAGGAGATGTTTTTTAGATAATATTTTCAACAAATTTGGATGAAAATATTCTGAAAAATCCTTTCTCCACAGTGATGACTGACAGTTGCTTTTAACCCCTGTTATATCATTTACATAATGTATTGATACATTCTAAACCTGAATATAACTGCCAGACATCGCTTTTGAAGGAGTGTTTTTTGAGTATAGTTTCAGCATAAAAGCACTCCTTCATAGTGATGTCCAGCAGTTATATTCAAGCTTGCATTTCACTACCAAGCTTCAAAATAGTAGCCAAATATCACCTGTAAATCAGTGTTTTTTAGTAACTACGAACAATACTCCTCCACAGGTGATGTCCGACAGTTACTTTGAGGCTTGTACTCCCATTCCAATCCTCCAGAATAATTATAATAATTGAGCTAAATAAAAACTACTTTGTAATGGGCAAAAATTTGTTCAAAGTAGATACACTAGATACTGCTGACGTTGAACTAGTTTTTGCCCATTGTTTTTTTTGAAGGTGCTTGCAATTGAATGTTTAGTCTAAAAATCTTTAAAGATTTTTGATTGAATCCAATTAGTCCTGTTCATGTACTTATTTTAATAATCCTCAATGTGATTGTTACCAAACTGTCAAATCCTGCTCTAAAAATGGTGTAACAAGCCTCAAAATAATGATCGTGCATCACCTGTGCAGGAGTGTTTTTGAGTACAGTTTTCACCTTTGAAGCTTAAAATTACTCAAGAAATTTCCTCCATAGGTTATATCTAACCGTTATCAAATTGATGATGAATCAAATTCTTCTTTGAGGTTGCTAATTCTGTATTCTAAAGTTTCAAATTACAAATACGATATTTTTTATCATGAAATAATTTACCATTTCAACGTTATTTTAAAATTAGTTATTTCTGATGATTGATATAACCCAGCCGGCAGAAACCTGTCAGTAAGTAAGTCAGTAAAATAACGTTAGGTTTTTGACGGCTGGGAAAGTAACAACTGTGACAATATTATTAAGGCTAATTTTGTCAAGCATGTCATAAACTGTTACAGAAGTTTATAACGAAAGGGTATGCTTTGAATACAAAAATATGTTTTATTATTGATTTTTTATTTCACCTTTCAGACACTAATCTAGTGAAAGATGGTCAGACTTTAGGAACCTATCCTTTCAAGTTTAATAGGATAAGTTTATAGAAAATCACTGGCATTTTAGTTACAATTTAGAAATGTCTTATTATTATACAAAGTTTTCTTTTTTCTATATAAGGGTTGAAATAACTGCCAGTAATCACTGTAGAGGAGATACTTTCATATTATTTAAGGCAAATTGGCTAAAAATATTCTGAAAAATCTCTTTGCAGGTGATGACTGACAGTTATTTCAAAACCTGCTAATAGACCTCCTGTCACAATTATATATAATGCTCTTTGTATGACCATTGGGTAATATAGAATATCACTATGGATGGTTCAATATCACTATAGATGGTTCTTTCATTCAATATTTTCAATTTCGTTTGAAGCTATTCTCAAAATCACTCCCCCACAGTGAGTAATTTACTGCATTAATACTTATACATAAAACTACAACCACCAAGCCTATCAGTCAGACATCACCTATGGAGGAGAGTTTTTTAGTACAGTTTTCAGCTTCAAATCTGAAAACTACAACCACCAAGCCTCAATGTGACGGTCAGACATCACCTATGGAGGAGAGTTTTTTAGTACAGTTTTCAGCTTCAAATCTGGAAATTGTACTCAAAAACACTCCTACGTAGGCGATGTCCAACTGTTATTTTGTTGCTTGAACCAGAGAGCACCAACAAATGTTAAACACTGTCATAATTTGGTCTATATTTAGGGATTAAAATAACTGTAGTAATGGCAGTGCCGGTATCACTGTGGAGGAGAGATTATTCAGAATATTTTCGACCAAATTGACTGAAAATATTCTGAAAAATCTCTCCTCCACAGTGATGACTGGCAGTTATTTTAACCCCTAAATATTACCTTCTCATAACTTTCTTAGCAAAAAAAAATTATTAAATAAAGATTTAATATGGCACGAAAAAAGTCTGTCTAGCAACATAAAGACAAGACAGCTAACCATCAGCATGTTAGGATATATAGGATCATTATTACGAAGTGTGCTAGGATTGCTTCCGTGGTTTTCAGGGAACAACAACGATGAAGGTACAGTATTATGGATTTTTAATTACTTTATAATGTAAATCCATTTCCTTTGACTTGTGTTAATTGGTGTACTTGTATAAATATTGGAATTTAGTATATGAGAAGGAGGGCATGAATCAGGGGTTAAAATAACTGCCAGTCATCATTGTGGGGGATAGATTTTTCAGATTATTTTCAGCCAACTGTGCAGTTGTTTTAACCCCTGATTAACTCAATAATAGCATACTTCTTGGAATAATCCATTCAATTTCAAGTGTATTTGACTTTTGCTCTCCTATTCAGTTATTTGTTCTTGTTTCAAACTCTGGTGGACTTCAAGGATTGCACCAAGTGGTCAGTTATTAAAGTTCAAGAAGATGTGTGCCAGAAATGTATTTGATAAAATATTGCAGCAGTACTCAAAATTAGCACATGTAATCACTGTGGAGGAGTGATCTTGGAACATAGTTCAAAACCCGAAGTTTGTTTACATATAAATCACACTCATCCGCTGTGATTATTTCCTTTTATGTTGGGCGCTGTTGTCATGTTTTAAATTGTGGTTACAGGGCTCGAAATAACAGCCGGTCAAGTTGGCCGAAAATATTCTGAAAAATCTCTCCTACACAGTGATGACCGGCTGTTATTTCGAACCCTGGGTTAGGTATATTTTATTTTTCACTGCAAAATAATGTTTAAAGTTTTACGGTAATCACATCATAATTTCTTTTAGAAAGGACAGACAGACAGATTGGCGCTAATGATGCCTTGTTTAACCAGACATTCAAATATACTGTAAGTTACAGAAGTTGCTTTTGTAAATAGTAAACTTAGTTGGAGTTATTTATCCATATTTATGCCAGGCTTTTGAGAGGTTAATTCAGCCGGGGGGAGGGGGGATTCCGCCACCCTCTGAGATCTCAGGATTGGCAGCACCTAGTCATTAACCTTGGTATGGTAATACTACAATATATGTAATAAACATTTTGATGACAAAAATATTTGCTGACGTTATCAATTTGATTGCTGATGTCATCAAATATCACACATCGGTGTGAAATTTTTAATGAAAAGTGTGTTTTCAAAATGGCATTTAGTTTGTTCAGAATAACGTGCCAAAGTTAGCAAAAATACAAAAAATATTGAAAAAATTTAAAAAAAAACGTCATAATTTTGTCAGATCAAAGATATTGAAGTAATTAATGATCATTGGAAGTTTCAAGTCAAAAGCATAAATATTAAATGAGTTATTGCCACTTGTGATTTTGTTACTCTTACAAGAATTTAATAGGCAATTTGAAAGGAGGTTTCCAGAAAAGACCAATATCCTATGAAGGTCACGTGCAATGGCCTCAAAGATTTTGAAATAGATGTATATTATGTTTAAATTAAAAGTGACCAAGGTTCAAGAGTTTATATTATTTAAAAAAAACTGCAAAAGTGGCGGCATCCGCCCTCACCCCACTCCAGCATAAATAGAGTTAATAGCCATAAAAATATGACGATGGGTGTCAGTGTTTAATATGTGCTAGTGATAATAATCACTGCTGTGGAGGAATAATGTTTTAGCATTGCTTCGGGTTATAAAAGTCCCTCTTCCATAGTGAATAGTTGTTCCTAATTCATATCAAATTTGATAAGGCTTCTTTTGTGGTGCTCAAAACAAGAACAGATAATCTCTATGAAGGAGTAAGGGACCGTATCAAATAAAACCTATAGAGAAGAGTACTGAGTTAACAATCTCCATTGCAAGTTCGTTGACCTAACACACTTCTGTACAGATTCATTTTTGTTGAATTTTGTTAGTTTTAGAAGTGTGTTTGGTCAACGAACTTGCAATGGATTCATTGCAAGATCGTTAACTCAGTACTCTCCTCTGTAGATTTTTTTTTCAAGATGATCCCTAAGTCCTAATCTTTAACATTTAGAATAACCACATCAACACATCAAAATACAATATACTCACATTTTTACCATTAAATTTATTCCTTCAATTTCACAAAATTGCTAATCTTTATTTCCTGCTTCAAATAGTAATTATGGTAAGAGATCTTCAAAGCACTTACTTAATGGCCAGTTTCCACTTTTCATGTTAGACGTGCAACTGGTTGTGTTCACTACCAAATACGTAAATCTGATATGGATTGGCTGGCACATTTTTGTTTGCCTGGTAGGTAGATCAAACAAGTTTATTTACAAGCAGATTTACGTATTTGCTAGTGACTGCAATCCGTTTGTACAACCAACTTGAGAAGTGTAAACCTACCATAATGATCTTGCAGTCAATGGGTCTCTTTGTAAAACACCAATCAGTGGTAAGTTCATACTAAAGTTCATTTCATACTCCTCTCTTCAAATTTAATTTGAACTGTTTGTTACAGACTATACAACAAAATGTACACCAAGCCTCAATATAATGGTCGGACATCATCTGTGGAGGAGTATTTTTTGAATACAGTTTTTAGCTGCAAACCTGAATACTGTACTCAAAACCATTCCTCCACAGGTGATGTTTGACCATTATATTGAGGCTTGTACACTATCAATAGTTGAAATAAGAGCAAATAAGCATTGTGGAAGAATGATTTTTGAGCATAGCTTTAGGCTGAAGCCACAAAAGCCTGAAACTATGTTCAAAAATCACTCCTCCATTCAACCACTGTACTGTTAAGTACAGATTCTGTTAAGGATGGTTCCCAATCTTTCTGTATGACTTTTTAAACATTAAAATACCCATGTTTCCTTTTTAGTCAAATAATAACATTGTATATCAATGGAAAGTTAAAGGAACAAACTTTCTAAATATGCAATTTCTTTCTTGGAATTTTTTGCAGGCGTAAAGAAATAAGATTCTTTTTGAATTTAAATATCCTCTATCAAAAGTACTTATATTTTTTTAAAAAACAGCTGTCAGTGAATGTCGGATTTTAAGATGAATATATGCTAAACAGGATGGCATCTTAAAATCCGGGTTTACATTAAGTTAACGTCTGTTACATCCATTTTAGTTTCATTAAAATTATTTTATTTTTTACTAAACTCCAGAGGGTTGTAACTTTTTAAATTATTTATTTAAAAATAAATTGTGATACCTTCATTAACTTTCTGTGCTTGTTAAAGTCGTTACCTTGACAACAAGACGAGTATTTTTGAGAGAGAAAGCAAATTAATGTTGAAAATAATGTAAAATTTTATTCAGAGATATGAGCATTTTAAAATTTCAAGTTGGTTGGTACAAATAACTAATTAATACAAAAGATTTTATCTTAATTTGGTCTTAAAATACATAATCAGAGATGTTCATTCGTTCTGAAAGCATGTTAATGAGCCAAGTAAATGTTTTTTTGTAATTTTCTCCCATTTAAGTTGAAATATAAAAAAACTAAAATATATATGTCATATATGTTTTTAAAAAATATAAAAAAAGTTTTTCGAAAATTTTATAAGAAAAATCTGGTATTTACCCTTAATCAAATTTGCAATTTAATTTTCACAAGTTCCATAAATCATTGCAACTTATATAGTGTTTTAAATAAGAACAAATAAACACTGTGAAGGAGGGGATTTTTAGCATTGCTTCACGCTTTGTAGCCTGAAGCAATTCTCAAGTATCACTCCTCCACAGTGATTATTTGCTCATAACAGCTAACTATCTCTGTGGAGAAGGAATTTTTGGGCGTAGCTTCATGATTTGTAGTCTGAACCTATTCTCAAAAATCACTCCTCCACAGTGATTGTTTATTTATGTCAACCACTGAATACCCCCTTGTCATAATTTCATATTATTAATAGTCTATTAAAGAGATATCTGCATTGAATCCTGCTTCTACTGCAGTCCCACTCGTATTAGTGTTATTGGCAACAATGATAAAAGACGGTTACGATGACTATGGTCGTCATAAAAGTGATGACAAACTCAATAATCAAGAAGCACATGTGTTAACTTCAGATGGTAGAACAGAAGTACGTAAATGGCAAGAGATAGAAACTGGTGATATTATTAAAATACAAGACGATGAGCCGGTTGCTGTATGTCAAGTTTAGTTTTTAGTCCACCAAACAAAGTTTGGATGGACTATATTACTATCACTTTCTTAATAGACCATGTTTCTGAAGTGGTAGCATTTTGAAATTTGGTACGAGCATGTATGGCAATATTTTGGAAGGGCTTGACAAAGATTTTTCATTTCGTCCGCTCGGGTCTCAGTTTTGGACAAAAAGGGGCAAAATTTTGTTTTCTGTTAGATGGACTGAAAAGGCGTGGTGAAATTTGGTATCAGCATTCTAGCTATTATTATGAGACTGCTGGTCAAATCTGGGAACCACACTATTTAGGTTAAAAAGTGTCAGATTAGTAAAAGGGGCACCAAACAGAATTTGTTACGACATCACTGACAGTTTCTGACAATTTATGACATTAAACAATGTTTTCTCTGACACGTGTTTGATGCTTCCTGACACTATGTTTATAACATGTTCTGACGGTACCAAATAATTTTCTTATATTTGTATGACATTTAGGGACATCATGGAATGCGTTGTTTCCTATTCTGACACTTTGATACCTTATTTTGCCAGTGTCAGCAAAAAATGAATGTTTTTAAAAGTGGATAAAATAAGAGTGCATAATCACTGTGGAGGTGGGATTTTTGAGCATTGCGTTGCTCTTTCTTTTCTTTTCTCCACAGTGGTTATTTGGTCTTATTTTGGGTGTTTTTTGGTACAGTTTTCTGAAACCTGTACTCAAAAACGCTCCTCCACAGGTGATGTCCGACCATTATATTGAGGCTTGTCAGTGGTCTATAAATGACAGTCACTGTTGTGAAATTGTCAAAAACTAATATCAAAATATAAGTATTCAAGATGATTTAGTATAAGTTGCTAGAAATAATGTTGCAAAAACATCAACTTACATAATTAAGTTTTTAATGTCACATTCATTTTACTCTATTCTTTGTCCAAAATTCATCTCTCAAAGATAATACTTACAACATCCTAAGGGATAATCATATACTCCCTGTATTCATAGAGTATAAATTGTCAACAAAACAAGATCATTGACTCAGTATTTGACACCAGTTTTATTTTTTTAGGCTGATGTGTTGGTACTTTCTACAAGTGAAGAGAGTGGTTTATGTTTTATTGAAACTGCTGAGCTAGATGGGTATAAAAAATATTTGTTTATTACTGCAAAAATATTCAATGATTGCTCCTCCACAGTGATTCTTTGTTGCTATTGTAAGCATGTTTTTTGAAAAGTTGTAATAGCAAAAATTCATCTTATAATGTGTTCCAGCCATTATTTTGCGTTCCATCGATATTTCACATTTTTGGAGATATTGCAAAATGTAAATCATTAATGTAATGTCATTAAAATAATTATGTTTTTGTGTAGTGAAACAAACTTAAAAGTTCGACAACCATTGACAGAAACTGCAGACGTGTTAACAAGTGAAAAAGAGCTTTCTACATTTAAAGGTAATATTTCAAATAAGGTCTAAAAGTCCGATTTTTAAAATTTTGGAAAAATCGGGGGGAACCGGTTATTCATGTGACCAAAACCTACAGAAATCTTTCTTTTGAGATTTTATGTAACTTGGCTAAGGAGCCATTTCCAAAATTCGTGACCAAAAGCAGATATCTTAACAGCTTTAAAAAAGTAAAATTCAATAATTTTGAGAAAAATTAATCCATGATAAAGAGTGTTAAGTCAATGAGCTTGTAATTGATTGGTTTCTTCGGGATGAAGAAAACAATCAATTGCAAGATCATTGATTCAGCACTCTTCCCCTGGTAACGAATATTGGAGATGGTCCCTAAGTTTCGTGTTATAAGTATTGTTCAAACACCAGTTTTGCAAAATAATGAATCGTAGATATATATGGGATTTCCCTATGTAGAAATAAGTGGTCTCAGGTTATGACATATATTTTTTGATCCGCTGACGTAATCAAGCTGAAACTCCAACAGTTTGTGTCTTATAGATAGTTACAAAAAGTCAATAACGTTTTAATATTATTGGTTAATATTATCATGGTTAGACACTTTGCAATCTACGACACTTAGTTGTATATTATCATGGTTAGACACTTTGTGATCTACCACACTTAGTTGCATATTATTGTGGTTAGACACTTTGAGATCAAATACATTGTGTTAGTTATACTGTATATAGTTAATGTGGTCTAGACGCTTTGTGTGATCTACCAGGCTAATGGAGTTACCCCATACACTTGTCGATGTACATAATCAACTAATATATTATTTATATATATATATATATATATATATTGAGTCATTTGACTCCATGTGTTTTCTGTTGCATGGACCCTAACTGTACAAAGGTGAATGAGTGTCATAATGTCAATATGCATTTAAAAATAAGAAACTGGTAAAGTTAAAACCAGGTCAAGTCTTCATTTTATTTTCCAACAACATCAGGGCTTGAAATAACTGCCAGTCATCACTGTGGAGGAGAGATTTTTCAGAATATAAAATATTCTTAAAAATCTCTCCTCCACAGTGATGACCAATAGTTATTTCAATCCCAGCAACTTTATGCCGGATATAAAAAGCTTGGTTGAAGTAACTAAAACTTTTTGAATGGAATAAAAACCTGAAACTGAACCTAAATTTGCATGAAAGATGACCTTGAAACCTGATTGATTTTTGCTGAAGCTAAATATGAAAAATCCCAGAACCTAAATAAACACATTTTTATAATCGAATGTTGCTACAAAGAACAACCATTATTTGCTTCAATTATAGGTAGAGTCACATGTGAACTGCCAAATAATAGACTGGAGAAATTTCAAGGGAATTTAGATTGGGAAAATGACAAACTATCATTAGATAACAATCATATAGTTTTAAGAGTAAGTTGTTTTCTTGTTTCAGTGTTTGAAATAAAGGAAATAACCACTGTAATGGAGTGATTTTTGAGTATGATTTCAGGCTACATTGCCTGAAACTATGCTAAAAATTCCTCCTTTACAGTGATTATTTTCTCTTATTCGAACGTTGTGTTTGCTGCTCATTGTAATTTCTTATTCGTCATTCTCAGTCGAGGTTATCATATTTGCAGATTGAATTCCATACTCCAGCAGGGCTCGAAATAACAGCCGTCCATCACTGTGGAGGAGAGATTTTTCAGAATAATATTTTCAGCCAACTTGGCTGAAAATATTCTGAAAAATTCAAAGAACGTTGTTCTAATGTTATTTTGCTGACTTTGAACAGGTTTTTGCCGGCTGGAAAGTAAAGTAATAATAACTTCAAGAATATGTAAGAGCTATAAAAAGAACCTGTAGGAAAATTTGCGGGTGTGTGGACAGGTACCAGAGTGATTACTCTCGTCTCAAGGAATGGACTGCACTATAACATTTCCTCCATCTTGGCACTTCTCGTAATAAACTCCCAAGGAGTTTTAAAGCAATAATTCAGATTGCTATAGCCATATTCAGTCAGATTGCTATTTTCTCTTCGAAGATGTCTGATTCTTCCATTCCAATATGACCACTTCTGTCAGTAAATTGGATAGATCAACCCTCTTTGCGAGTTGTCCATGCATTTAACTTAGTGAGAAGGGTATGCACTGACGAGATCAAAATGCATGTGTTCCCTTAGAGCGAGATGAATCTGAGCACCGAGCATGCGCAATGCTATTTTATTATATGTATGCTCATTGAGGAAAGTGTCTCTTTTGACGTAAATTATACTTGCTGTGAATTTTTTAATCTTACTTGGTTATTCTCTTTTACATACAGGGTTGCATACTTCGTAATACGCCATGGATTTATGGTTTAGTAGTTTATGCTGGTCATGATACTAAACTTATGATGAACAGTGGTAAGCACAACCCTCAATATAACAATTAGATATCACCTATGGAGGAGTATTTTTCACCACAGGTGATGTCTAACCGTTATTTTGAGGCATGTAAGCATGAAATACTACCAAAGAAACCGATCAATTGCAGCATGAAATTTTAGAGGTTAAAATAACGAGACATAATTTAGAATATTTTCATGCCAAATTGGCTAAAAATATTCTTAAAAAACTCTTCCACAGTGATAAATGGTACTTATTTTAACCTTTGAATATTGATTGAGGGTTGTTAATGAGATTAAACTAAACTCTTAGGCTATATATTATTATCAGGCTATATGAAACCAAATTTTGAAAAAATATCCTCACACCGCTTGAAATAACGGCCAATGCAGTTGAAAATAATCTGAAAAATCACACCTCCACTGTGATTATTTGCTCTTATTTCGAACACTGATCATATTCTCATGTTTCCTCAACCATTACTCTTGGAGAGTGCTAAGTGGTAAGTGATAAGCAGAGTACGAGGACAACAACTTGCCAAACCGCCAGTATGACCACGGATGTGAATATCAGCACAATATCAGCTTCCTTTTCTGAAGCAATGCTCAAAGATCCCTCCTCCACAATGATTATTTGCACTTCTTTTGGCCACTGGTGATATATGCGCTAAAATATTGTATGTATGCTGATATTCACTGAAACTGAAGCTCAAGGTTTATATCATAGACTAGTGCTCTGTTGCTGCTTCAGAACATGACCTTTAATTCATTATTCTTTACAGATATTTGAAATTATGTTTATTTTGTTTACAGGTAAAGGTGTCTTTAAAAGAACAAAACTTGATAGAATGACTAACTTCCTTGTCATTTGGGTACATAATTATATTGTTTAGCACAACTAATGGTTGTAATAAGGGTAATCACTGCAGAGGAGTGATTTTTAAGCATAGCCTAAAGCTATGCTCAAAATTCTTTCTTCCACAGTGATTATTTACTTTTATTTTGACCACTGACAACTCAAATTCTATATTACAACCCTCCAAATAATGGTCACCAACACTTGTGGAGGAGTGTTTTAAGTAAAATCTGTATTCGAAAACACTCCTCCACGGGTGATGTTCGACCGTTATTTTTGAGGCTTGTATTATTAAATTTTGAATTTGATGGGTTTTATATGCACTTAACAGATCACCATAGTCATAGCAGAATTGATAAGAATCTAATGTTAAAATGAAGTCCTTATTCTCAAAATTGTAATGTCTTATTTACAGCATATTGTTTTGAACAATTACTATTTGATGTTTTTTCTTCTTTGCTTTCAGATTGCTTTACTGTTAGCTTTAATATGTACTTTTCTGTCAATTATGTCATATGTATGGGAAGATGATACCGGAAGAGTATGAACATTTTCCATGATTTTACATGTTTTACAACTATATATATATAATAGTGATCACTTGTTGTTATCAAACCTATCATTTAGTATTGTGGTCAAAATAAGAGCCAATTTTTACTGTGGAGGAGGGATTAATGAGCATAGCTTTAGACTTTGTAGCCTGAAGCTATACTCAAAAATCCCTCCTCTGCAGTGATTATTTGCTCTTATTTGAGTTATGTAAGTCTCTACCCTATTAAGGTGACGTAATGAATTTGCCAAGTGGAAATCTGACTTTAGTAAAATTTTACTGGACCATTTATTTGAATTAACAGATTTTTGAAATATTATAGCAATTCAAATTACATGGTTCCTATTTATCTTTTAGAAATTTCAATCAATTTTACCTTGGCTCCCACTTTATGACAATAGTCCTGCGTTGATAGCTCTTATTAATTGGCCTGGTTTTATTATGGTATTAAATACATTGATTCCAATTTCTCTGTACATTAGGTAATCTATTTTTCTGTGCATTCTGTTTATAAGAACGCCCACTTCCCTGAGGCAACTTTAGCAATCTTGAAATTAGAACGAAATAATTGCTGTGGGACAGCGATTTTTGAGCATATAGATGAGTTTCCAGTTCCACTGTATTGGTTGCGTAAATGAGCGAATACATAAAATACATTATCTTGAAATTTCTGACGCACTTTTTGTTTGCCTGGTAGATTCAACTTAATTGAGTGGAAACTCTCCTTAACTTCAAGCTTTGTAGCATATGAACATATATGCGTCAAAATCACTCCTCCACAGTGATTTTGTTTGCTCTTATTTTGAGCATTTCCAATCCTTTTAATCAATAATTTAGCCCTTATAAGCCTCAAAATAACATCAATGAACGAGTGTTTTTGAGTAAAGTATTCAGCTTTGCAGCTGAGAACTGTACTCAAATAACACTCATCCAGAAGTGATGTATAACCGTTATTATGAGGCTTGAGACAGAAAGATACTCTTTCTAAATTCACGTGGAACCATCTTTAACTAACTGTTCAAGCATCAAAATTTACTTCCGAGAGTCAAACCTACACATTGTTTTTTTATAAGAAACCTAGCAAAGGACCTAGTAGCAAAAGTTTCTTAATTATTACGTCAAAATTGAATGTTTTTAGTTCTAAAAATTTCTTAAAGAGTTCCTTAAATTTTTCAAATATTATTAAAATGCAGAGACCAAAACGGACAATAATAACGAGTAAATGTGTTTTAATTGCATCTTGTAGCTTACTAAAAAAATCGCTTGTCTAACAAAAGTACAATTCCATTAAAATCGTCAAGTTTAAGGTAATTCTCAGATTTATCGTCAAATAGAACTCGAT
>JAULBZ010001287.1:0-23048 GCA_032360805.1 Neoturris breviconis | reverse complement strand
CATAAATTAATATAAGTCATACAGCAAAACTACGACAGTCTTTTCAAATAAACCATAATAAAGATATTCCACAGTATAACTAAGAGCGCGCACCGGCAATTTAAATTTGAGAACAATAGACGCGCTATATAACGGCTGTAAACACAACAAACCCTATAGAACATTTACAAACCATAATAAGGCATTAGTTAGACGAAAAACAGGTTTAACTGTCTACTCAGCAGTATCAAATAAGTATGGGTGACGTTTATTATTTATTTATTTATTTATTTATTTATTTTTTTTTGGGGGGGGGGGGAATTTGTTAAAAGTATTTATTCTAATTAACACAGGGGATTGCTTAATTTGCTAAATTACAAATTATACCAATGACATATGATCTCCCCTCTGTTTATATACTTCATGGGTGGTTGATCTGTTGATCTATTTCCCAACAGACAATCTAATTACCAAACACTTTTATTTTCAAAATGATCTTAAATAAATTATAGGAAAAAAAAAATTCTATTCTTATAAGCTTTCTATATTCTTTCAAAAGTTGAAACACTAAATATCATAAAACCTTAATAATATCGTAGTCTACTTACTTTTAAGTTTATTCTTTTCACATCTTCCTACATTGGTCGGATTTAGAGTGCAGTACATCGTACAATTAATACATAAATACACAAACTACGAGAAAATGACAGGGTAGGCCATCAGCAACTGAGTTAAAAACTTTCTGTTACCCACGGTCAAATTGCATCTTTGTGCCGATTTTCGATGAAAGAAAACCGTGAAGCTGATAACCATTGACTGTCATTTTCTTCCGTTCTTCCTATGCTGTTGTTGCGATGATATTTCCAAGCTTTGTTGGATATGTTATGTCACATAAAACAGAAAATATATTAAATTAATTAATGCTATTAGCTATAATTGCATAAGTTTACGATACCACAACGCTACTGATGACCGAGGAATATTTACTGGGAATGAGTCTTTATGTATATACAATTGTAATGTGCATGCGCATTACGTCCTTTAATCTAAGTGAACATAAACAAGTCTATACCTGTGTAAAGAAAGACATTATTATTCTTATAAGTGAATATACAATAATCTTCTTACAAACATATAAAGTCTTAATCTCTGGAATTAATTGTCAATTGAATTCATTGTCAATTGTCCTTCTTGCTCTGAATCTCGCTCTGAACCTCGCTCTGAACTTATTGTCCCTCGAATTTTTTATACTATTTTTTATGACCTCCCGATACCTCCCGACATGACCTCCCGACATGAGGCTATGTCGGATAACTTTGTTTCCAGTCTTTTGTAATTACTAGTCCTTTCTATTGTCTTGTTATGTAATTGGTTATGACGTCTTTCCTGTCTTTTGTAGTTACTAGTCCTTTCTATTGTCTTGTTATAAAACTGGTTATAATGCCTTTCCTATCTTTCGTAATCTGTTTATATCACGTGTAATTTTTCGTGCTCTAGGTCATTCTTTTATCTAATACAACCTATGTGTATAGAGAATACAACATATATTAGGCTATATGCCTTTAAGGTTTTAAAGAAACATAAAGATCGGTTTGTATTGGCTAAATATACATGTATTTAAAACATAAAGATTGGATATAAAACATTATAAAAGATTTGATATAAAGCATACATTTAAAACATAAAGATTGGTTTCTATTAGCTAGACAATAAACAATGCAATAGATATAATTTTCTTTGAATTATTTGACATGTATTAAAAACTTTCCTCTATTTTATTGCATATTTCTAATTCACATTGGGACTAATTACTAACAAAATATTTCAATTACATCACCTAGCATTTGTTACATAGCATAATTACTAAGATAAGTTTCTCTATATTTATTCATGCTCAAATTTTGAAGCTTCCTGAAATTTGTTCAATATTTGCACGAACAAAGGAGAAATTAAAAGAGAATAAAAAAATTAATATTACTATATCGATTGTATCAACTATTCTAGCGATCTACATATTAAAAAATATTTTCTTTTCATCGTACTCACAGCAAATACTAAATACAGCAAATCAAATTAACAAAAGCCGCGTACACCTCGTTTATTAAAACCATTAGTCGTTCCTGGTGGGCCAGAATTTGTTCAAAGTCCATAGGAAAGACGCTAGAACAACGTTTCCAACGTTGTTCTAGCGTCTTTACTGCGGACCTTGAACAAGATTTTGCTCGCTGGCTTAAGTTTCTTGATATACATCGTTTCTTCTTTGTTTACGTACGGGGATTGCAGTACGTACTTTATCTATTTCATCAAGATCTAAAAAAAACCCATCAATATAACCTAGTGAGCAAAAACTTGTTTAAAGTACGCAGTAAAGACGCTAGAACAACGTTGAAAGCGTCTTTACTGAGTACTTTGAACAAGTTTTCGCAGATTAGGACGTTACAAAATAGCCGGCAAGCGACGTCAAATTGACACCAAAAAAATGGAGAATACACTTTTTTTAATATAGTAAAATTTAGCCGAGCCCCAATGTTATTTTCTTTTGAACTTGAGCCTCATTTTGTACTCATATTTTCATTTCCTTATTGTTCCTCCTTTTGTGTGTTTCTAGCCTTATTAAAGTGCTTGGTGACTTTGATGGATTAGAAAGTAACCACATTGGTGTAGAGAAGTATTAAAGGAAACTCTCAAGTTAGAAAGCAACCACATTGGTGTAGAGAAGTATTAGAGGAAACTCTAAAGTTAGAGAGCAATCACATTGATGTAGAGAACATTAAAGGAAACTCTCAAGTTAAGAAGCAACCACATTGCTGTAGAGAAGTATTAGAGGAAACTCTCAAGTTCAAGAGCAATCACATTGATGTAGAGAACATACCAAACTCTCAAGTTAAAGAGCAACCACATTGGTGTAGAGAACATTAGAGGAAACTCTTAAGTTAAAGAGCAATCACATTAGTATGCTCATATTGTGTTGATTTTTGTATTTTTGTTTCAGATATTACCAGTGATCAACATAAAAGCAAATAATCACTGTAGAGGAGTGCTTTGTGACCATACTTTCAGGATACAAAGCCTATAGATACGCTCAAAAATCACTCCTCAACAGTGATTATTTGCTTTTACTTGAATCATTGTATTAGAGCTAGAATGTTTGAAATGTTCTCCTTTCTTTCAACAACGTCAGTGCTACAACATACTATTTGCAAATTAAATCTGCGACTAAGAGTGTTATGTTAACAAGCTTGCAATTGATTAGTTTCTTCGTCTTCAACGTTGTTCTAGCGTCTTCACTGCAGACTTTGAACAAGTTTTTAACCACTGGGAAGGGCCTGAAAACGAGCATGATAGTCTTAAAAGTACTTCCAAGAAAAAAAGTAGTTTCGTTAACAAATCTTACTTAAGTCTGCATATAGGATATCCTCTTCTGTTCCCAGTTTACCAATAACAGCACCCCTATAAAGACAACACAGTAAATTCATCCCATTATTAGTGCATAAAAAATGACAATGGTAGATAATTATTATCGTTATTGATAACGTATCCCAGTGGGCGAAACATGTGCATGTTCAAAGTCCGCAGTAAAGTCACTGGGGACATCGAACAAGTTTTTGGCCACTGGGATGCTAGTGTATTTTTAGCATGGAGATCTATGGGTAGTTGTGTATAACCACCTCCAGAGTAGAACTTCTTATATTTGTAAAGATAAGAAAGTTTTGGAAATTGATTTCTATTAGGTGATTTTTGACGTGTGTACTTTTAACTGAGCATAAAATCATTGGGTATAGGTATGTGGGAGATTATCCAATACTTCGTTGGAGTACCCTATTCACTCATAACCATAGTGTATGTTCCGGTGAACTCAGATTAAAAACCCTTAAAGAAATTTGTGAAAGACCATTAAGTTTATGCATTATATCTTTTATTCTATTTCTACAATGCAACAACACTTTTAGAACAACAAAGATCAGTTCATAATACAAATTTTAAGGATATTTCCAGCATATTTCCGATTTTTAAGTACTTTAAAAACTTTCTGGAGTTTCGCAGCAGTATGTAATAGCTCCAGAATTATTTTCCTGGAGTGAAAACCAATAGGATATGTAGGATACACTAAAGACAGGAAAGAAATAATTAGTGCCCAGTGGGCAAAAACCTGTACGAAGTCCTCAGTAAAGACATTAGAACAACGTTTAAAACGTTGTTCTAGCGTCTTTACTACGAACTTTGAACAAGTCTTTGCCCACTGGGTGTGGTGGAATTGTTCATACCATGGATCACAAACTGTACTATGTCCCCATGCTATGTATGATGCTTCTTCATCACGAGCTGGCGAGCAGACAGCAGTATAACATTGGTGATCGACAGCTCTAAAAAAAACCCAATGTTTTGTATAATAATGACCACATGCCATGCACAATGTCAGTGCTACCATAAAAGCCTTCGTTTGGAAACATTAAAATAGTAAAAGATACATTTGCCCCTTATTTCATGGTTTATTTGAATGGTACAGGTAAAGGCTAGCCTTTTTCTGATACCAGAATTAAGAGATGATGTAATTTAGTATCATAAAAAGAAAATGAGAAATAAATTTTACTCAGTAATTTGGGCTCCCATACCTATACACCGGTATCAAAATGGCCCTGGACATGCCCCTGAATGTGGTGCTATCTGGTGCTAGGAAGCAGATTCAATGCATAATTAATTTTATAAGAAATAATTATCTGAGGGCATTTTTCGTAGATTAAACCAATGTGATCATATTATTTATTTTCAAAGTAGCATACTGTACCTGATAAATACCATAATATTTACAGCTGGTTGATTGATGTAGACATAAGTTAGTTATGGAGTACTAATTACAAGAAATTGTTTTCAGGTTAGAGCTGGCAGAATTTCGGACAATAAATGTGAACAGAGAATTATTAACCAACAAATTTTAAATTTTATTTTAAAACATCTTGTATTACCATCTTCAGAAGTAGTTATGTACGAGTAAAATAAATATTCCAGGAAACTAAATGCAATTATTTATTCATTTTTATGTTGACATGAAAGCTTAAAAATTGTTACAAAAAACTAAAATAATATTGTCAGCAATTTCAATCAATCAGAGAGGTTTTTCACTTTCATCACAAGTGATTAATAAATGTCAAATTGTTGTCTCTCTTCGTACCTAGTTTTGCAAGAATCAACAAACGATCTTGAAATAACTGATCTTACCTTGCTCTGGTTAATAGTTCCCAATGTTTAGGCCCAGTTGTCATATTAAATGCACTAGGATATATCATAACATTGCAACCTATCAGAGTAAACAAATGAACAGATAATGATCAAAATAAGAGCAAATAATAAATATTCACTGTGGTGCGATTTTTGAGAATAGCTTTAGGCTACATAGTCTCAAGCTATGCTCAAAAATCACTCCTCCACAGTGATTGTTTCTTATTTTGAACAGTGAACAGTTGTTCTATATTCAAACCTGAATAAAACTGTCGGATATCACCTGGAGAAGTGTTTTTGAGTAATTTTCAGCTTTGAAGCACACTAGTTTATATTCAGGTTTGTATCGCTACAAACCTAACAAAAATACTGTTTAAAATAAGAGCAAATAATCACTGTGGAGGAGGGATTTTCGAGCATTTCTTCAGGCCTTGTGGCAATGCTCAAAAATCACTCCTACATTGTGATTATTTGCTCTTATTTCAAACACTGTACTTACTCTAAAACTCTTACTAGTTCGCAATTTTTTTGTCATAAAACACTATTACAACAAGTTTTGAATGGAAAGTCTTCATGCCTTATTTATAAAAACGACATACTAGTTTGCTGAGACTAAATCATTCAAATTATCGTCATAAACTGCAGAGTTAAAAGTTTCAGAATAGCTACAAGTTACACTGGGCATTTTCAGTAAGCACATTTCGCAGCTTATGTACCAGGTAATTAAGGAATCATCTCCAGAATTTGTTCCCAGGGAAAGAGTTTTGAATCAAAGATCTTGCAATTGATTGGTTTCTTCGTACAGAAACCAAACAATTGCAAGATCTTTGACTTAACACTCTTCATCGTAGATTTATTTTTTTCAAAATTACTGATTTTGACTTCTTTGGCTCCTAACAGATTACAGGGTTACATCACAAGATTGGTTCTAAGGGACTATCTCAAAATTTCGCTCCAAAACCGACTTCTTTGGTAGAGTTAAATCAACTAAAATTGACAATATTCAACAAAATAAATCTGTGTGTTAGTTCAACGAACTTGCAATGGATTTGCAAGATCGTCGACTCGGTAGTCTCTTTTGTAGATTTTATTATTGAGACGTTCCCTAAAGCTCCTCAAAAATCTCCAATCTCCAATGCCATATAATGACTGATGGAATACTAATCATCTCAGATATGTTTAATATAGTTAATATAGTTAATTACAAACTGAGAATTAAATGTGACTTGATTCTTCACCACAAATAGCTAGGATCAAGCATTCACCTGCTTTTTCATAGAGTCTTGATAATTCAGGAAAACGTATATCATAACATATGCCAACACCAACTTTCCATGGTCCTAAAAACAAACTAAAATTGAAATCAAAATACTATAAGTTACCATCTCAAAACCAACTTCTTCGGTTAAATCAACTAAAATTCAATAAGAATGAATCTGTACAGAAGTGTGTTAGGTCAATGAACTTGTAATACATTGGTTGATCATTGACTCAATACTCTCCTTTGTAGATGTTATTTTATAGATGGTTCCTAACAATGATATGACTTGTTATTCTGAGGGGGGGCTTATACACGGAAGGAAAATTGCGTTAAGACTTAAAGTAAAGGTATTTTTTAAATAACCATAACCACAGATTATTATTTCCACTTTGTAAAGTGTGGAAGGTTTACGAAATTCAAGCAAAAATCACTGGAAACGTGCGCCAGAAGGATTATGAATGTATGTTTGTATAATAAAGTTATACTTATAAGTGCATTACAACATGGTTTTTATTAGCAGTGACATTTAACTATTACATACAAAACATTTAATAAAAGATGGTTCTCATCATAAGTTGTTAAAATTAAAAATAAAGATAAAAAATATAACAATGTAACAGAATAATTCCTTAAATTAATTTAAAATAATAAAATGTTTTTTACATCTAATTTTAATACAATTATACAGTAAATATCAAAGAAAAACTTACCAATGTCGATGATGGTTGGTTTATTTCCACCAGATAAGACATCAGATTCTGTAAATTTAATACCTCCTGGAACATCAATGTCAAACAAGTGAACCTGAATAAAAGATTTCTTACAAAGCACAAGAAGCTAAAATATCAGATGTAAAACCTGAAGAAAGCAAAGTGGCAGAAATATTTCTAATAGACAAATATTGTGCATAATGCGGCAGTTCTTAGCAGTGTTCAAAATAAGAACAAATAATTATTGTGGAGGAGTGATTTTTGAGCATAGTTTCAAGCTACAAAGTATCAAAAATAACTCCTTACATCGATTGTGTTAAACACTGTTTATGCAGCATTAACCATTTCTGTCAATTTCCTTTCAGACCCCCTCACAACCATCATGTCATGCATGCACAAACTGTGTTGACTTTAGTATGCTATCGTTTTTGGTTTATCATTGATGCTGGTAGGTCTTTCGGGTTAAGACCAATGTCGTCTGCCAGTTAACAGATGAAAGTCCAAGCTGGTCAACCTGCTTTCCTTGTTCCATGTCAAGGTACTCAAATAAGTGATTCACTGGCAAGCTCATTTTAATTACAATATCAATGGTCTGCAATTTGCAGATACACTTTTTTTAATAATTTGTGAAATACCGTACAACGTATTAAAAAATTCTTTGTTTTGTCCAAAAGAATATGATTCAGATAACAAGTCAAAATATTGAAATAATTATTTGAGGCAACTAGAATCAAACTATAAAAAAATGCATAGGATTATATAGACATAAGAAATTTACCGTAAATGATTGATTTAGAGCCCCCTGTCGAATAAGCGCCCCTCCCTCAAAGAAGATTTATTATTAAGTGCCTCTGCGAAACAAGCTCCCCCCCTCTCACCGAAAGAAACGCTTATTCAAACGTATTATCACAAAAAGGGGGTGCTCATTTAAACAAAAAATATAAATTTTATACTATGTTTAATTTCAGTTGATTTTTTATATAAATATAATTCAATCTCGCTGAAGGCAGAGACTGTTTGAAATACCGATTCTGTCTCCTTCTTCCCGTCCATCCTTCCGCAACGAATTCTTGCAACGAATCACTCCAACTTGGCTTATACAGCACTGCAAGCATTCCATACAGAGAGAGTAGAAACGTGGAAAATAGTTACGCCACTTTACATGGTAGTAAGACTTCCCATGGCTATGATTTCTCTGACAGTATTTTTTGAAGCTGATTGCTAAAAGTTTTTATGCACATAAAAAGCAACATTTTTATGATCGAAAAGAAGCTACAGATCTTTGTTCTAATTGAATGAAGGATAAAATGAACATTTTCCTACTCAGGTAGGCAAAAGCAACGAGGTAAGAATGATCCAATACATGTAGCTACGTTTATCACCTATTCTTTTGTTGTTGTTCTTTCCATCTCATGTCAAAAGACTAACATTCAGGGTTCTCCTGTAGACTCCCTCTTACATACTTTCTGTCAGATTTGCTCAGTCTAAACACAGACCATAGGACTGTCCCAGAACAACATTTGTGAACTAGATTATTTGAAGTTCATTTTTATTATTCTCAGCTCATTATCTATCAATATTTACTTCGTACATTCAGTACATTTACCGGTTTATCGTAGTGCTTTACAATAATCAATGCTGTGATTTTTAAATGTGTGCGTTTTTGTCGTAGCAAGCAAGTTTAAGTTTAATTCTGAAATAAAATCACATGTTTTTAGAATGTTTTCGTGTTTTTAATTTTTTCTGCACTGTTCGCCTTCATAGCAAATAATTACTCGTAAATGATAGTCATTTTTTTGTAAGAAAATCAAATCTATTATATTCTGTATGTACAATATAAACAATTTATCTTATTATCACAAATCAATTACTGTTTGAATAAGACCAAAAATCTCCACCAGCACCAAAGTTTGGAAACCAAACTGCTACCAGCACCGCAAAGGGTTTTTATTTAGTAGTCTTCTTGGCTCTTTAATAGCACGAAGGAAAGAGCGCTAGACTTAAGCCTCTTCCAGAGTTGAATATCTAGTTTTATGAACGAAATATTTTAAAAAGCAAAGGTCTTCAATTCATTAGAACAATTGCCCTGGAAGTACTTATAAAATAAGGACTGTGAAGCAACATTGAGACGATGGGATAGTCTGTAAGTTTGATGAAAGATTGGGTCCAACAATATTAATTATTCTTTTCTGAATCCAGCCAAGTAGATTAAGACAAACAGCAAAGGTACCAGCCCAAATATGACAGTATTCCATACAAAAACGAACGATAGCCATAAATAGTTACTGGGGAAAGAAAGTTCCATGCTCGATAGAGAGAACCAACTTTGAACCTTCTTATTTTCACACTTTTTAATTTTATGCCTTTAATTATGCATAATGCCCATTTTTATTCCAGTGCATCTATATGTGAGCTTTTTATGTAACCAGTTGATTATTTTTATTTGACTGGATTGAAAGACAGAAAACAAGCGGAATGCAGAAAACCACAAATTTCTTGTTATTAGTGGTGATAACAGGAACTAATAGTGAATCCATTATGAAAAAACACAAAATATTTACTTTTCTGAGTTTCACGCCCTTTAATTGTTGCATGCCATTTAATTTTTGCACACCCGTTATGCGTGAAAATCAACTCCTTTAATTTTTGTGTGGGCTACCTGTACAAATTTATGGGAGCAAGGTATGTATATGATACATGTATAGGCTATATGCATGTATGTAAAAGCTATGCACATAGACAATACAATATGAATAGGATATATTTATTATGCTGTTAATGTTATAAAGAAACCATATCCTTTAATATTAACTTGTTTCGATCATTTTGTTAGAATGTAAAAATAAAGAAACACTAGACAATAATAGAATGCAATAGAAGGAAAAAAACTTTTCTTTGTAATAATTCCTTCTCTTTCTTAAAATACTCCCTTTAATTTTATTTTCCAGTACATATCTTATTCATCTTGGGACATTTTAGTATAAGTATTATAAAGTTCGTTAATTATATAATAACATAAACATCGTGTAATAAAATGTTATGACCCTTAATTACCTTTAATTACATCTTAATATCTAAATGTGATTGTGGTCAAAGTCTCATAGCATTAAAAAAAATTTCTTTGAGTCACAACTAAGCTTTTGGTTGAATCAAATGAGGTTAAAACCTCATAGAATCCACTTTTGCGAAAGTCCCTTTTACGTGGTACTTGGCCCCGAACAAAAGACATTGAAAAAAAATTATCCAGCAATCTCTTATTGTCTAGAATGCAAGTCCTTCCAAAATGCCAACTAGAATTTATGCAAACTTCAAAATGGTAGCCCTTCAGGAACACAAGAAAAGTAGGCCACCGTCTTTAAAGTGATATCAATAGCTCATGCATACTTCGTTTGGCAGGCTAAAATCCAGCAATGAAACATTCTAACTTACTAATATTTTTAAGACATTTTAAAAACGACACCATCCACAAACATTGTAACTTTAAGTGCTGTATGCAAATGGTCATTACTGTAGCTTCCTCAAATAATTATTTCTTGAGAGCCATAGAAGTATAAAATTTTAACATTGATTGTAGAAAGCTTCATCCAATAAAGGTAAGTTAGGTAAAACAACAATATATTTTATGGTAGGTACACAGAGATCCCACAGTCACGTATGTATACAAACTTCACTTGACAGGATATAATTCCCAGGAAAGAAAAATAATGAATCATTCGATGTTTCCTTCGTTTAAAAACATCAAGATCACTGATGCATTTACTGTTCGAAATTATGAACAAATACTGCGGAGGGATTTTTGATTTTGAGTACAGCTTCAGGCTTTTTGAATGGACTGACAGATGAAGAAAGAAAATAATTACGAACACTGTATGTATTTTTTCAAAGTTCTTAAGCTGTTTCTATGGGTGAAGAACAGTGGATAATAAATACATTTTACCTTTCGATGTTTTTCCATTTCAGCACCATTTGGTCCATAAATCATGCATGTATTGTACAACTTTCCATTATCTTCTTCAGGAATTGAACCCCCAATCAAATATATTGATAGATCTTTTGCTAAGGAAGACATAAATTGACTTGTTTCACCTGGTATTTTTTCAGCATACTCAGGAAAATATTGAACACCATATGGACAATTGTAACACTCCTATAACATGAAGGGAAATATTATTTATTCTAATAATAATAATATAGCATTCTGAGACAAGAGCCTTTTGGATAAAATTTCATATTTGAGAAACACAGAACATAATAAAAATTTGAGTTACCCCGTCCAAACTTTGTTTGATGGGTTAAAATTAACAAATCTCCACTGAAATAATGTTGTGACATCCTTGAAGTCATAATGGTCAAGAAATGACTCTGATAAAATACAATCTGGTGATTTATCACATATACATATATAGTAGCTAATGTATAAAAAGACACTTAAATTAACTGCCCTCAAATAATTATTTTCACAAAACGTTTTCTAGCATTTTACCATTGTTTTTTGCAATAACTACTAAAACTAGTACACAATGTGAACGATTATTGGATACACGGACATATATGGCAAGACATATTTTGAACACGAAATGTTATTCAGTAATCATTTTGTGATATCAATTTCAGTCTACCAGTTTCATTATTGGAAATATTGACGTTACAAGAAGCCGACATCCCATGTTACAAGAAAATATCAACTTCTACTCGATGTATTCGTTTAAGTAGAAATGAAGAACTAAACCTAAGAATTGTAATTTTTCTGATACAAAATATCACTTTCTTAAATACAGAACCTTGTTTGTATTATTATTTATAAAACATTACATTTACTTTTTGGAGTTCGATAACAGTTCAATATTGACCAATTTTTAACAGTGACTTTATTTTGCAAAATATCAAGAAACATTGTGAATGGAAGGTAGCAGATTCTTATGTCAATATTGACAGTCTCGCATAAGGGGCAACAGCTTTACTTCCTGGTATTACTGAAACTATATTTTGAAAATGGAGGATTCAGAAGATCCATATTCTATGGCTCGCAAAATTTAACTGAACTAGTGGGCAGGATTAGGGGGTCATGAGGAAATAGACATTTTGCTATATTTAGAGTTCAAAACGTGTCAAATGAGTGGTTGAAGGCTCTATTTGAGCATACCAAATCAAAAACAACAAAATGGAAAAATATGAAATTTCCAAAAATTTGGGGCTTTTCGGCCCGATTTTCTTAATTGGGCATTTTAAGCCAGAAACAGACGTTTCGCTATATTTACAGTTTCAACCGAGTCAAATAAGTGGCTGATGGCTCCTTAGGAGTGTATTATCAAAACAAATACTAACAGAACAAATTTAGGGCTTTTAGGCCTAATTCCCTTATTTGGGCATTTTGGGCCCAAAACGAACATTTTCTTATATTTAGCGTTTCAAATGTGTTAAAGAAGTACTTGAGTGCTTATTAAAACCATAATACCAAGTCAAATACTTTAATGTGTTTAAAAAAACATTTTGTTTTGCATGGAAAGTAAATTCAAACTGGAATCTATATTATCCTTCTTAAAAGTAATCACAAGAATACAAACAAATTGTCAACTTCGCTATCATATTTGCTTTTGGGTCTCGCCATAGCTTTCTGGTGGATACGAATGTTATGTTTTTTAGATCCACACTCTAGACAGAAAAGTGTTTTCTTAATAATTTTTCTATTTAATAGCACAATTGGGTTGGATCTTTCTAAGAGTCTGTGCATCACATCTCTCAATTGATCGACAGGTGAGGTCTTAAGAGCCGAGATTTCGAGATACCATCTGATGTGTTTATTTGTGGATTCCAATCCTTCTTCTAAAAGAGCGCCAAGGTCATAACCGTTGTTCAATGATATAAGCTCTATGGAGTAATCAAGGAGTCTGTGTAAAGTGTGATTCCTACGGGCCCAAGGAAACCTTTCAGCTATCAAATGGCTTGCTTCAACACACTTTTCACTACACAATGGAACGTTAGCCATGTTTTCCGATGAAACTACCCTAAGGATTGAACTTATCAAACAATGAAGCTGCAACACATGATCAATGTATTTGTCGCTCACACAATGTTTCAAAGCTTCAATCGCTTCTTCGGAGAAAAATTGCCGTCCTTGATTGCCATCAGTTGATGTCCCTCCTTTTGCTCCCCCACTGCAAACAACATCCAAAACAAGTTATTTTTGCATTTAACGTTGATTTTTTGAGAATAAAATTGAAAATTTTAGGAAAAATTAAGCAATATTTTCAAAAATTTGAACTGTTTTCTTGCAATATTAGACTTTCTAAGCTTCAAAAAGTATAATATAATACAAAAAAATCCCACTTAGTTTAGTCCCAACTTATATGTCTCATTTACTGATAAATAAATGAATAAGTTAACAAGAAATGCTGTTTCATCATAATTTTTGAATAATTAGACTCTCCAAGGGTCCTCACTACCCCAGGGCAGCTTTAAAATCATTTTTTTATTTAATTTACCTGAAGGTATTTTGAGTTAATTTTGCTGGATTTTTTTTTGGCGGGGAGAAAACACGTAAATTTACGCATTTTTTTTCAATTTTTTAGAAAAACTCCACTCAAATTGGGGTTTTTCGGCATTTTTTCTTAAAGCAACCTTCATTTTTTCCTATTCCTCATCCATGCCCACTGTGTGTGTAATAAGATTTGCTCATGTGAAAAATGCCGATAGTTGTTTATATACTTGCTTTACAACTTTCAACAATAATCTATAAACTTTTTGAGGCAATTTCCCTCAAAGTGCCCTCTATAATTATTCAATGCTGTAAATTCTTGACAGAACTATTTTCGTAGGTTTAAAGAATCGTGTTTTCTCAACAAAAATGAAACTGTGTATATAGAAAAAGTTCATGTCAATAACTTAGCAATTGATTGTGGTGGTCGAATAACACTGTGATTTTTGAGCATAGATTAAAAAATTAGTCCTCCACAGTGATTATTTACTCTTATTTCAACCAACTGATTGGTTTCTTTAATCATTTGTGAAACCTTTGACTCACTACTCCAGAAATTTTGTTTTTGCGATGCTCCAATAAAAAACCTTCATTTGTTTGCCAAGATGAGCTAAGACTTGCAACTTTCGGTATGGTTCAACTTTATATACAGTATAATTAATTAAACAACAGGTCAACTTTGTTAAAGGAAATGTGCACCCTTCACATAGATGATTACGAATCATGCCACAGAAACTAACTCAAAAATGAAAACTTATATTACAGCATTATTACTGTACTACAGGGTCAGCTACATCACTCTTACAGCAGATTCCATGCAAAATAATGGCCAGGTTTACACAAACAACCTAATATTTCTCTCTCTAAGTCAGTCAAAAATACAAAGGGTCAGATCGGTATCTTTGGATTTAATGAATGTCAAATGCTTTATTCAAATAAGTGCCAGGGCGATTATTAGAAATTAATCAAAGTTGAGATTTCTAAATCAAATTCTAATAAACGCCCAGTATATTTATTATTTTTCTTCAACTTTTAAATTAGCCCCTTTTTTTTATTAGCGCCCGGGCGGTTATTGGAGGAAATACGTTACCTATTGCCTAACACATATGGTAAGCAGAATAAAAACCATGTCACAGCTAGGATTATTGAATTACTATTACTGTTACTATTAATGTATATATTAGCCGTACATCTAACTCTATAATGATAGAAGATAAGTACATATAAAGACAGTGACAAGAAACACCTGGAAAGTAACTGCATGGAAGCTGTTCATAGATATTATCTCTGCCCAAAGATTAGAAAAGAATTTTGTAACATTGCTATTGACCTGATGTGACATGCAAATGGAAAGACTTTATATGACAAAGATTTTTATTCAATGGATTAATAACAATTCAAATGAGATAATTATTTGAGGAAACGTTTAAGTCATTCCTGCTCATATTCTTTTTACAATCTTGGACAAAAATGCTGTAGACAAAGTAAAATTTTTGCAAAAAGTTGAAATTTCAACGTGGAGAAAAAGTTTAAAAATTTTGATTAGCAATGCGAATGGCACGAAAATATGAATTTATTCCAAAAGCATAAGTACTAAGCTGCTGTGAACAACAGAATTCGTAAGTCTACCCGATAGATCTCGTGGTCTTTTCCGCATTTTTGTTTTACTTGTGGCGTGTATTGTTTGTCAAAATTTCTAAAGTGTCTCTAATTTAATTTCCAAGATTGTACACGTGCAACAAGTCATTGTTCATAAAATAATTGTTCTTCACCAGTAAATTATTTAAATGTGCAAATAAAGTAGTTGACATATGACATATGACGTGACTGAACCTCCTCTAAATGTCTTGAAACAGCATGCACAAAAATTATAATTAAAAACATGACCCTAGAGCCAGAAAAAGTTTCCTCAAATAATTATCTAATGAAAATATAATGTGAAATACTTACTACAAAGACAAAAAACGACATCGAAATAATTATAGCAAGCCCCTCCAAAATATTGCCTTGCAAGCTGCTACCAAATTTCATAATGGTAGCACTTTGGGGACATTATTTGTCTAACAGCAAGGTACCGCTACTAAAGTGATAGTAATAAGCTCTGCTTGGTGGGCTAAAAATTTGAATTTGAATTTATTTCGTCACATTTAAAAGGGGGTATTTATTTAAGAGGGTTATATAAATATAAATAAAACAAACACATACTCACTGGAAGACAGACAATGTCAGCTTTGTTTAGAACTGCCTTAGAAACAAGTTCTTTAACTTTGGCCAAACTGTCAGCTTTATTTTTATTGACTTTAAGCTGTACCAGTGCCAAACGAATTGCTAATAAGAGAAGTAAAAACATTACTGTACAATAAATAATAAAATATTTCCGGATCAAAAGGAACCTGTAGTCATCTATCAAAAACAGGTACAACTTGTCGGGATGTGGTAAATACTGAATGTGCTTTGATAACTTGATTCAGAATTTACACAATTCTGCGGCCCCAATAGCAGATCCAAGATGACAGAGAATGTAATTAGTCGATACTAATCTAACTATATATCTCAAATATCTAGACAAATATCTCCAATTCTACTACTCTACCACTATCTTTACAATCCTGTTATTTGCTTTAGTTATTGCGTAATTTCAGCTAAAGAGGTTCCCAATTCTGCAAACCAAACACTCAAGCTGCAATTGATTACATTGCATTGGCCTAACAAATGTTGAAGGGGATCAAAAAGTAATTGTGAAACATCAAACAAAAGGATGTAGAACACACCTATACATTAAAATGAAAACTGCTCTATCCAAACCATCACCTGTGGTGGATCGTTTTTTAGTAGTTTTCAGCTTCAACCAGATGATTACCACTTTCGGCTTTTAATCTCTGAGATATATAAATGTTAAAACTTTGGCTGCCATAAAATTATCCAACTTCTCGCCTTTTAACCTTTAAACTGTCAATTGGTTGACTCAACGATTACCTACTCTTTGGGATATCTAGCTAAACTAGCTTGTATTTAATAAAGCTATTACCAAGCCTGAATATAACTGCCGGACATTTAAGCTGAACACTATACTTAAGATACACCTCTCCGCAGGTAATGTCTGTCAGTTATATTCAGCTAGCTACTGTACTGTATTAATTTACAATAGTTGTGAAAAAGAAAATTTCTATAGTACAACAATAAGTTCAATATTAGACAGATCTCCAACATTTCTGCAGCTTTTGCGTATATATTTTTCTATCAGTGCTCTATCTTTATCTAATATACAGACTGACATGCATATCAGTAAACTCTTATTTGCAAGGTGCAGATAGATGTACATTACATATTTTTGGATAATCAAGTTCATGCATTTATTTTACAGAGAACCTATCCAAAAATGATTACTCAATTAAATATTAATTTCATATTGCATAGATAAACTTTCATATTTGCAAGTTAAAACAGACTTTGTGTTTTTTTAACTCATAATTAGCAGATTTTTAGTTATTATGCCTAAAAAACAAAAAATGTATGATAAAAAAATTGGTCTAAACATTTAAATAAATATAATTAAGAGGGTTATGTACATAAGTGTGGGTGTACATACTGTATATATTATATTGTCTGAATTAAAAAATCAATGCTCCTACATATGTAGACGGCATAGCATCAAAAAAAACAAAAAACATACTCGCTGGTTAAAATGAATCGTACAGACAACCTCATTACCATTCCAGGAAGAGGGCTTCTTTGTAGAAAATAGCTAAAAGGAATTCGACATCAAGCCAGACACTGGGGACACAACCGGGTACGTCCTGGGTCGTCTTGCACACTGTTTGTTTAGTAAACACACTGTAGTAGACCTACCAACCTGCCAACCTACTGACTGCTGTAAAATAAGTGGTCCGTTTTAGTTACACGGATAATTTAGCTAGCTAGCTACAGCATGAGTGCAAAAACTGTTCCATAATAAGCACGAATCGCGTAGAAACTTGTCTTGTCAGCTTGTAAACCATTTACAGGTTTCTAAAAACAAAACAAAATTAAAGAAAAACATGCGGACTTACCTCTTCCCACCACTCGGTCCGCCATGTTGTTTTTCGAAATGACGAAATTTTCTCGAAAGAAGCGTTTTCATTGGTCAGAGAACATTCCCGCGAATCTTTTTTGCTGAGTAGACTATTTCTTCACAACAACATTAATACCATGTGAGAAAGAATTGGCAATATCAAGATCGCAGTCCTGGCTACGGTAAACTGGTAAACTTCGTCATTTGGTGCCTAAAAATGTTCTTATTCTAATATATTATTCCCATCCTTCAATATTGTAATCAAATTTGGGGTCAGTCAAATAGTCTTGACACTTAATCGTACTTGATGCGTACACATCATGTACACTTTATATATAGTTTTTATAGTCTTTTCAAAATCTTCTCTTCTTGTTGAAAAACCATTGTCCAGGTTACACTACTTTAGCTCGCTACACATCTGTACTTACATCACAATGAAATTTTGCTATCAGAATATCAATCACCATGTCCTGAATCTCCAGAGGACTTAGAGCTTGTCAAATCTTCTGATGTTGTTATGTGTCAAAATGACCTGTTATAATTGCATGGACTAAAGATACCTGTCTAGTACGTGGAAGATAGCTTCATTTTGCCGTTAATTTCACCCCGTGACTCCCAAAGGCACACTCGTGTGCAGAAAATATTAGCCTGTTTAATCTGTGGAAAACACCATACCATCAACAAAGAAAGTTAGAAATAATTTCAACACTTTACGAACATTTTCTCACGTTGAGCAAGTCATAATTCAATAATGCAAAACCAGGTCATTGATTTATTGATTTATTTATCACTTGGTCTGCATTTTTAGCCCGCGTTTATAGACCCCGATTCTTCACAAGTGATAATATCAGTTTTGAAAATTCCAGGATTTTTAAGGCTACAGCGCATGTGCACTGATGTCTTATCGACATCAGAGAGTAGGAGACTAATCACTAATCGTAGCATAGAGTAAAAATATTATAAACATAGGCTATTGTCTTCCCAGTGTACAAAAACTTATTCAAAGTCGTTAGCAAAGACGCAAGTTAATCACAAAGACTTGTCTTACCAATGCTAGCATTGGATGTTAAACCAAATATGATGTTCTTTATATACTTCTTTAGTATGGTATTTAGATAGTTAGTCTGGAGTATCTGATGCTAAGTATATACTTTTACTTTAACCTATATAGTATGCACTACATAGCAGCAATTTTCCCGCCTTTTTTTAAGCGTATAAAATAAGATAATACTGCATTTCCTGTGATAAGCGCACTGGGCACTTATTATTTTTTTTTGAATTGGAAACAACGACAACACAAATTCAATCAACTTGATTTTCAAATAATTTCGACATCTTCTTCAGTCCCTGAATCATCATCAACTTTGCTTGTCAGTTTATTTTCGATGTTGGAATCGTTCAAAATGAGTTGTAATAACCTTTTTCTCAGAATAAGCAGTGTTTTCTCTTATTTTTTTCTTCCTTGTTGTCTCTAATGAGCGCCCTGGGTGGTTATTAAAGGGAGGCGCTTATTAATTTATTTTCGGATTTAGGTGGACGCTTGATAAAGGCTGGGCATTAATTACAGGAAATACGGTATATAAGAAAATTTTAAATGAAGGCAAGATAGAGAATAAATTAAGTCAGGGTAATCCGGACTAGCTGTTGATGTGACTAAAAATCGACATTTAAAATAGGAGCATGGCTAAAATAAACCTATAGTAGGTATCTTATATAGAAGATACGTTCCAAACAGTTAACTCAACTGTCCATCAATACATGGTAAATAAGTACCAGTATGGCGAGAAAGGAGTAGAACCCTTCTTAGTAGTAGAAACCACTGAAAGAGGACACCTCTGACTGGCGGTCAACCAACTAATAAAACATAATATTTTATCAACAATAATCTTACTCAAAATCGGTACACTGCCTCAAAGATCAGTTAACCCTTTCCTACCTTAGTAGTAGAAGTGAACGAAAGAGGAACCTTTGGGTCTCCTCCAACTATGACTGGCTAACTTATAAAACTAATAAAATTATACCAACAATTGTCATACTCATATTCGGTGCACTTTCCCGAAGATCAGTTAAATGTTTTATTTCAAAGTATTACATACCAATAATAATGTAACTTTCTTGGCGAATTGTGACTGCTTAAAGAAATATATATAATCGGTTTTCTAGAAAAATAATTTGTCACAATAAAGTATAGATTTTTATACTGGCACTACTTTACGAACCTATTCCTTGTGCACAAGAATTTATGTTAATATAGTTTTTTTGTTTGATTTCGTGAAAATTTATACACACTAAAATTAATACACCTAGGTAAGTATATATATATTATCAGAAGTTTTGGACTTTGTGCTAATTTGAGAGGCTTTTATTTGAAATCGTCGTTCACTTTAGTCGAATATATATAATGGTAAATAACAGGAGACAAGAATCAGACAAGTAAGCAATGCATATGTCTGCAAGTTTTGTTCATGCTTCTAAAGTATTTTCTGGTTTAATTTGTAGCCTACTTTTAAGGTACTCTAGGGCCAAATTAAACGAAAATATACGAACTTATAGTAAGAGAGCAAAATTAGGAAGCTCAGTACCTGTGCTATACATAAAATGGTTTTTGTCAGTAAGCACAAGTTCTTTGTTTAAAAATATGCACTAGATTAAACATAGTCTTTCTCTTCCCTAGAGCTTTTGATGAAATAAAATACTGAGAAAATGAAGTGTTTAAAATT
Organism: Neoturris breviconis; assembly: GCA_032360805.1. Classification (NCBI taxonomy): domain Eukaryota; kingdom Metazoa; phylum Cnidaria; class Hydrozoa; order Anthoathecata; family Pandeidae; genus Neoturris; species Neoturris breviconis. The sequence goes on along the minus strand of JAULBZ010001287.1, from coordinate 2,635 downwards.
TTGAAAGAAGAATAATTTTGATAAAAAATATGCCATCAATTTGACATTGGCATATTCTTCAAAATCAATTGAAAAATTTGAATTATTGTTATTTCATATCGATATATCGCGATATCGAACGTAACATTTTTATCCTTACGATATCGCGATTATATCGATAGTTAAGTCATTAATATCGATATTAAATTTTCTATATTGCGACAGCTTTACCTTGACGTACTTATGTGGGTAGTAAAAAAAAAGAATGATATACAACATGAAACAAAACTCAAAATCATTCCTCCACAGTGATTATTTGCTCTTATTTTGATCACTGAATAGTTCCTATTACATTGTTTAAATAACTTCTTGTTTTAGTTGTGAATTATATAACATATTATTGCAGTTGAAATGTCTGTGTATGAACCTTTTGTGGAAGGTTGGGATTTTGTTGAAACACTTGGTGAAGGTGCATATGGCGAGTAAGTTAAACTCGGTAGTTGTTGAATTAAGAGTAAATAATCACAGTGGAGGAGGGTTTTTTGAGTATATCCTCAGGCTTTGCAGTCTGAAGCTATGCTCAAAAATTGCACCTCCACCGTGATTATTTACTCTTATCTTTAACGCTACTCAGTAATCGAAGTAATAAGAAAATAATCACTGAATCAAAACCGTCCCTCCACATTGAATATGAGCTTGCATTTTGACCACTAAACTCTTTTTGTTTTCTTATGAAAATTCTGACATGTTTACCCATAACAAGTCGGACCCAGCTTAGTAAATGCTAAAAAGTTTCCTCGTATAATTATTTCACTTTTACATACTCTCTCTACACAGAGTCAGACTTGCTATCAACAGAAAAACACAAGAAGCTGTTGCAGTAAAGATTGTAAATGCTGATAAATTAATTGGAAATAAAGATAATCTCAAGAAAGAGGTGTGTCTATTTCTTAACACTTTGCATCTACATTTAGTACAGATGTGGAAATAGTGGCGCATTGTCAAGTTAGATATATTCGATTTACATCTCACCATATTTATATCTCTTTCCATATTTTGAAAGCTTGCGATCAGAATGGTTGTGCGACGTCAACGTGATTTATGTTTGTCATCCGCTTGATTTATTATTACCCAACCTTTTATGGGAACAAAATAATCCCTCCTCCACAGTGATTATTTACTCATATTTTGACCATTGATTATTATTTTGCAAAAAATATAATTGTAAGGGGCCATCTCAAAATTAAAATCTGCGAAGAAAAGTGATGAGTTTGATGTTGCAATGGATTGCGTTCTTCATACCGAAGAAACCAATCTATTGCAAGCTCGTTGACGTAATACAGTAAGGAATATTCCAAAAGTTTTACGCTTATTATTTTTATTATAAGATGTTTTTCCCACAGCCGGTGGGATTTAAGGATTACCGGCTGCTGTGGAAAAAGTTACTAAAATCTGTGCCTGAATGCATATGGTCATCCACAATAATGAAAGGATTAGGATTAGAAAGATTGTTACTTAGTGGTCAAAATTAAGTCAATCTTCACCATGGAAGGATTCTTGAACATGACTTTGTGACCTGTAGCTATTTGGACTACTCCTATCAACATTTCTCTGTAAACCTTAATGATGATGATCTGTATATTTTAGGTTTGCATACACCGAATGTTGACTGATACTCAAATTATCAAATTCTATGGTCAACGAACGGAAGAAAATCGAATATACTTGTTCCTTGAGTATGCTCCAGGTGGTGAACTATTTGATAGAATAGGTAAGTTTGCAGCCATGTTAGTTATAATATTGTAATTTAAAAATATGTAGCATCACCATGTACTGATAATATGCAAGCTTCTGTACTTATTTAAATGAAATGATGGATTCATAATAGTTCAAAAGGGTAGTTTTATGACCTAGTCTTCTTGAGAAACTACTGGATAATTCTTTAAGTGTTTCATTTCAGTCATTTTGTTGATTTAATGCTATTTATGAGATCCACCATCTTTAAAATGCACAATATGTAAGGCATTAAAATCTTGTTGTACACAGAATTATATCTATAAAACTTCTGATGATACAAACATTTCCTCAACATTTAAAGTTTCCTTAAGTAATTATTTAAATTTGTTTTAAAATACAATACTGTAATGCTCGATTAAGCGCCCAGCCACTTACTTAAAAATATCAATTCAGAGAGGGTGCCTAATCAAGATGGGTGCTTAATAAATTCATTGACATACTGGTAGAAATTAAAAACAGAAAGGTACTTACCAGTCAGTTTTTCTATAAGCTATGATGTAAACTACTATTTGAAATTGTAATTTAAATTTACATTTTTGTTTATAATTTTTATCAAGATAGAAGGAAAAAATTTGTTCAAATAAGTGCTTCTTTTGTTCGAACAAGCGTGCAGAGGCGTTTATTCAAAAGGAGCGCTTATTTGATGGTCATTATTCAAGCATTTGCCATATATAAACCTCTGTATTTCAAGATGAGATAACAATGGCCATTTGTAACCTGCACTAACATGTTGACATTGGCATCTCAGATTCAGCGCTCGAAATAACTTTTACAATGTTGCCGGTCAGCGTGAACATGAATTTTCGTATCCTGGCGGTCATCACAAAATCCTGGCGGTCATCGTAAATTTTTACTTTCG
>JAULBZ010001286.1:0-21052 GCA_032360805.1 Neoturris breviconis | reverse complement strand
AGCAAGGTTCTATAAAAAATGTATCTCCCCCCCCCCCCCCCCCAGATTTTCAGAGTCCTAAAAAGTCCAATAGAAATGACTAGAAATAGGGTTAAATAAGCTACAATTTGGCGTGGATTTATTATTTCGCCCATTTGAATTTTCGAAACCGGACATTCGTAGATTTATCCCGATATATTCTCCTTATCCATAGACTATTAAATAGTATTTTGCAGGCATTCGAGAATAGTGACGTAACGGGAATAATGACAAACATTTCCCCATAAATAAGCGAATAAGGCAAGTTTATTTCCCCGCCGCACCTGCAGATTGTTGACAAGCGCCGGCCGTTTTCGATGGGTCGTTGCACTGAAACCATCATATTGCGCATGCGCAAATCTCTTGCGTCTTGAAAGACGACCAAAATATTGTATGTTCTGAAGGTGATGTTCTTATAATGGCTACCGTAACTGGGATGTAGCTGCTGAGAACAACCAACAATCGTGGGGAAATCAGTAGAGTACTTACCAGCACCGTTTATATTATTTCATGTTTTAGATAAATTGATAAATATAATGGCTAGTATAGAAGAAAAACAACCTATACCCGAAAGGATATCTAAAAGTTAGTCCAAGTTTTATTTATTTTTTGACAAATTTATTGTCCATGTACTTACGCCCACTGTGAATGTATATATGCTTCGTTCATAAGCGTTGCAAAATTGTTCGGCGTGAATTCTTTGCTATTATGTACCGTTATACAAGTTATTGATTCTTGGAAATACGAATCACTGTTTCTGTATACAGTAAACATTAAAAATAAAATGAAAACATAAATGTAAAATTTTTCGTCAGTTTATAAATTTTTCAGTTAGTGTTCTAGCTCTATTTAGCATGTTTCAATGACCCAGAACATGCCCAGAAATTTATTTACCATTAGGTATATATATGCATTTGTTTTCACTTGATTAAAAGCACTCTATTTATCTGAAAACAAACAAATCTCCACACCAGACATAAAGTACATTTAGTGAGGAACTTTACAACGAGGAAGAGGTCAATTTTTGTCTGCATATCCTCACAAAGAATGTAAAGAAAATGTTCCTTAGGACGGTATTACTCACAAGTAAAGCAAGTAGCGCTACAGCTGTCGCATGCAATCGAAGTAACACCAGTACCAGTAAGAAGATCCTTTTTATTTACGAATAATAGTGAGGCTAAACCCTAATTCAAAATGGTAGCACTCCGTCATTCTTATAAGAAGCTCTATTTTTTAGAGAGTAAACTTGCGTTACTTGTTAGAATTATGTAAAGTTCCTCGGCTAAACATACTGTATATTATGACTGTCAGATGCTGATAAAACGTATATGTATCGAGATTTACTAGCTTATTAGCTGATGTTGTTCCACACACATCAACCCACTATAGTGTTATGTGTTAAATTTATTATATTTAAACAGGATTCTCGCTTCTGTGTTGGGAATGAACTGATTAACTTACAGTACGTTTAGTGAGGAACTTTAAAACGAGGAAAAAGTCAATTTTTGTCTGCATATATCCTCGCTAAAAATGTACAGAAAAGTGTTCTTTAGTTTAGGGCGGTATTCCTCCCATGTCGATGTAAACAAGTAGCGCTGCAGCTGCCATTATGAAATTGAACGTTGATGTAACCTAAAGTCATACCGCGATCAAGCAAATGAAGAACCGGTCTCCGGATTTCTTGCAACAGCCGTCCAGCCTCTGAATTCACGTTGGCATTCCCCTGTAGAGGAGTATCTTTGGAGACTAATTTGCAGCCTGTTGGCTGCAAATTAGCCTTCAAAGATGCTCCTTTACATGAGAATGCTGTTGTATGTATGTGAATTCAGAGGCCTGGCCATAGCTATATATATTTTTGATATGTTTACACCAAATAGTATTGCTATGCCCAATTTTAAATAACATTCGCAAAGAAGTCAATACACTGCATATTTTGTGAATGATTAATTAGCGAGGATAAACCTTAATTCAAAATGGCAGCATTCCGTCATCCTCTCACTAAAAGCTCTATTTTTTAAAGAGTGGACTCAGGTTACTCGCTAAAAAAATTTTAAATCCTCGCTAAACGTACTGTAACTTTCATTTACTAAGATCCAACGTAACTTTCCAGTTTTACCAATTTTGATATGAGGAATTCATTTCTAAGTCATTTTTTACTGAAAAGAGGCAGGTAGAAAAAAATCGGTAGCTACCTTAAAAGTTCGTTGGGTTGTATATATTACCGGTTCTTCGAATTTTTGGTGATAAAATAAACAGAGCGGAAGATCTTAAATATAAAGAGAAGAACAGGAGAAAGATTTTTATATTTGGTAGCATTTCAGACAATTTATTTTGTAAAATATTTTTTTCAATTTTGTTAACTTGGGGCTGAGTATCAGCAAAAAGAGACTTGTGGAGACTGCAGAAATTTTCTAAAATTCGATTTCTATGCGAAAAAAAAAATAATGATTAAAAAATAATTTTAAAATATATACCTTATATATTTATCTATTTACTTTTTGTTACCTTCTCCAGATCTTAATCTTTCTCCTGTCATGGGCAATCCTGGATCATCCCTAAGACCCTGAAAACAGGGTATAAGCTGGTTAACTTCTGTGGTATAAGATGAGAAAAGCTCAGAATTTCCCAATTAAAATTAAGGTATTTTATAAGTTTCTATAATATTATAGTATTGATACTTCTCTTACTTCCATACTTTTGTGATGAAATAAGAGCCACTGTTTTAGTAGCAACAATGCATAAAACATTTCCTGAAGGGTTATTTCCCATTTCATAAAATAATGTAGAATATTTTTTCCTTCTGGCAAATGCCCTGGAAACATGCTTGAGATCACTTCACAGGGGAACGGATTGATGTCAGTACCTCCAGGGTCCACTTTTAGAATTCAAAAGAGATTGATGATTAATAATTGACTTATAATTTTTTAATTTTTGGCATCGATTTTGTACTGTGGGAAAGCTTGAGAAGACATATTGAAGATATATTATTGAAGATATAAAGAAAATAAATTAATGATAAAAGTTCTTTTAAGAACTTTAAAAATGGAAGTCTCTTATTTTGATTCTTTTTTTTAAAAAAAAATATTATTAAGCAATTAGGGACCATAAAACTTTTGTTTGTTGTTCAAAAAAATGTTTAAATATTAGATGAATATTCGATCAAATATTCTATGTATATTTCACAGACCCGATTAGTTGTATAAAAGTTTGGAGATATAAATACAAACTATAGGTAATAATGGAGATTTGCTTAACCCTATTCAGTATGGGCTTTTTGGGACTCTGAATGTATGAGGAGGGGGGACTTTGTGCCCGCCCTCCATAACTTTTGATGAGAACATGCTATAGTATTGATTGTGTGTGCTGTACTCATGATGACGGCATCACCAAAACACGTGGTGCAAAATATTTTTTTAGGTGAAAAATGTTGTTTAAAAAAAAACTATACTAAAATATTTTTTAAGCAAAAATAAGAAGAAATTTTTTTAGGAAAAAAAATATTTACCACCTGTCAAAAGTTTGGTTGCTAAGGTAAAATTACCCTTGGTTACCAAATATTTTTTTATTGAAAAATTATCCTAGATAATAGGAAAAGTTCCAAAATGTCAAGTCATAATAACCATTTATTCAGAAGTTGTGATAAATAGAATATCAGGCGGGCACTTTTTGCCCCCATACCGAATAGGGTTAAGTATTGCAACTCTGACTCACTTAAATATTGGTTCTCCCTAACATATAGAGCACCTTTTATCCACGAAAATATATATATGGCTGATACAATAAGTACTTGTACGTGATTAGTATGTGAGCAAGGTCTTAAACTGCTCAAATCAGTTCAAATATATTTTAATAAATGATTATTGTTATAACTGAACTAAATTCTGTATAATATCTATTTGAACAATCATCGATATAACAGGTTTTCAACTTATTTAGTGAGAAAGCAGTCATTTCAGCACAAATAACTCTGGTCAGTAAATTTGTGCTTGTGCTTGATTCTGTGGATCAGGCTAAACTGAAACAGTTCGAAGTGGTGCGCAACTCCTTTAATGAGTTTATAGTTAACATTAATTATTCCCTTTTGGGAATTAGAAATATAGTTCGGAAATAAAAAGAAGGTAGTATTTTAATAGAAAGGAAATAATTTTAAAGAAAATGTATTCTTCTGTTGCATTGTTCTATTGACTAGTGTTTCTTTATTTTTAATTTTAACAACAGATGATAGAAACTATATACCTTTTATATATTTGAAATTTTATGTGTTAACTTTTATAAATAAAATTTGGTATATACATAGTTTCTTCAAACAATAAAACATATACAGGAGGTAAAATAATTTGGAGGAGAGAATTGGCTGAAAATATTTTGGAAAATCTCCCTTCCTCAGTGATGGCCAGAATTTATTTTATATATAGTATAGTTAAACATGATATTTACAGCCTATGCATATGATAGCCGATAACATACATATAGGTAGCCTGTAAACATATATCCTGTATACATGTAGCATATACATGATATTGCTCAAATAGTTGAGGCACAACATCATTGATCATATACAAAAATATGCAATAAAATAATTTTGGCCATAACTTTCTTAATTACTAATGAATTTGCACAAAAATATTGGAAAATAAGCTATTTATCATTTTGGGCATTTTTCATGTTAAACTTTTTTTAAATATTTTAGTATTTATATTTCAAAGCTTTATCTTCTTTCATGTCAATGAATATTATTATGTCATAGCTTGAAAACCACCATTTTATGCAAGATAGAGATAACATTTTAAAAAGACATAAATGACATGATTTCTTTACAACATTAAACCCAAAAAATTAAGTCCATGGCGTATACATTTCAAAGGCCCTATGGGTGGTGGAGCTTACCAGGGGCTTGAGGTAAAAGTTGTTAATTCTTAGAATTAACATTTGGAATTTTGCGAAGCTGAACAATGAAAACAGAAAATGCTTAACGCTATGTTGTATAATGTGTGTATGCAAATACTATTTAAGGTAAAATGTACCAAGTTCAAGTTAACATAAATAAAAGACACAAATAATTTTAAAATAATATTTATGTACTTGCTTTAACTTTCGCTCATTTTTGTGGGCTACTTTCAATACCGTTCCTTTGATTGGGAATGTTAAAAAAATCACTCTTCTACAGTCATCTCTTGCTCTTGTTTCAATCACTTGTAACAAGAAATATGTCAAGACGCCTTATGTCACTTGATGCATAAGTTTTTTTGTGTATGGAATTACACAATTAAGCTGTTCATACAATTTACATGTTAGAACTCAATTTGTATACAATTTTACAGTGGATTACAGTGACATTTTACCTTGAAAAAGGTGTTTCAATTGTTTCTTTGAACTGAAACTTTACTATCTTAATAAAATACATTATTTCAAACACTGACATATAAGTTGTGTATGCTAATCATATTTATGTGCTTGGGTTTAACTTTCACTTGGTTTGGTGGGCTGCTTTCAATATGATACTTTCATATGTTTTTCTCTTGCTGGGATCAGTGATTAACAATCAAATGCATTCTCGTACAATTACCGATCAATTAGGATTCGTTATTTCTGCACTCATCAACATTTTCTGTTCAGAAATAACTCATCCTAATTAATTGTTAATTGCATTCGACAATATTTTTTCCAACACTGATTTATTATTCAAACAGTATCTAGATTCATTCAATCCACTGTAATACAAGTAATTTTTCTTCCAAGGGTTCAGTTTTTATTTCATTTAAGTATTCTGATTTACATGTTTGTTTTATTGCACAGGTATATGCTTTATTAAGGAGATCTTTATTCCCATAGCTTAAACAGTTAGTAACTCTCGGTTTGATAATTTGATGTATTTTTTAGAAAATGTAAATGTTTTACAAATTTAGTATTATCATTTGAGAGATCTAAGGATCATCTCAATCATAAAATTTACAGAGAAAAGTCCAAAGCTTGTTGACTTAACACTTTTCTCAGTGAAGAGTAAATAATCACTGTGGAGAAGGGATTTTAGAGTGTAGCTTCAGGTTATAGCTTCAGATTTTATAGCCTGAAGTTATGCTTAAAAATTCCTCTTTATTTGCTCTTATTTCGACCACTGACTATCCACAATTTAAGTGAATAAAGCATAAACAGAATATCTGCTGCTTATAAATTAAAGATGAAATAAAGTTTAAAATATACTTAATGGGTATCCAACTCGTGAGTATTATCGCAAAAGCTCAAAACCGTTACATGAAAATATGTTCTAAAAAAGTAAAATATTACAAAACCTGCAAGTAAAATTTGGGATATTTTGAAGTTGAAATTTTTTAAAAGATAAAATTTGGTGGCCTGAATTACAGCTATAGTGTTTGAATATCTCATATTCGGAATTTGTAACACATGAATGTATGGTAATTTACGTATGGATCACATTTTAATTCAACATTTGTATAGTATTATTTATTTAAGTTATTGTAAATATTTTTCTCCAAACTTCTACAAATAGAACAAAAACAAATCATGTTGAATACTTTTATTTAATATCTAGAGATTTTTTGTTTGCTCCTCCACAGTGATTATTTAGTGCCATCCCCCTCAAATAATTAACACCCTTTGTCCTCCAATTTATGATTTCTTTACAAAATGTGGAGCCCCCTGAAATTACCCTTCGGAGGTACTCTGTAATTTTATATTTGTTTATTTTCAGATGTACCTATGCCACCAATTCATCGACTAACAATGAAAGATGTGTTTGATGCTGATGGCAAACCAAGAATAGATGTATTAAAAGCTCATTTTATACTGGAAGGACGAGTGGAAGATGACGTTGCACTAAAGTTAATAAATGATGGTGGTAATATACTGCGGCAGGAAAAAACACTGTTAGATATAGATGCACCAATTACAGGTACTGTGAAGGAGAGTGTATAATCAGAAATCCCAGAGGGGGGAACTTGCTCAAAATCCGCTGTAAAGATGCTAGAACAACTTTAAAAATGTTTATTCTAGCGTAATTACCGCTGACTTTAAACAAGTTTTTGCCCACTGGGACCCTGATGAATTTTATTGGCAAAGTTATTGCCATAAAAAACTAAATATTAATTCATATGGCTTTTATTAACATAGTTCTTATATGTAACTCCCAGTTTAACAAACCTAGTATAACGAACTCGTTATTATAAACTACTTTCTGATCCCTTAAAACAAAAGACCTCGATGTAACAAACTGTTTAACTGTTTACCACCTTGTGGATGAGTGTTGCTAAAAACTTTGCTGAAGAAGCACTCCTCTACAGGTGATGCACAACATTTATTTTCAGTCTTAGTATCAATACTGGCCAAAGTAGAGTAGAAGAATAATTTAACTGCAGACCATCGCTGATTCTCCCTTATACTCCAGGGGTTAAAATAACTGCCAGCCACTACTGTGGATGAGAGATATTTCAGAATTTTCAACCAAATTGGCTGAAAATACGTAAATCCTCTAATTAGCGCCACCAACGCTTATTAAACTTTTGAACTTTTTGAGTGGCTGCTTATTTGAAAGAGGTGCTTATTAATGTTGGAAGAAATTGGGATCAGTGGTTATTAGAAGAAAAAATGCACAATATCAAACATAAAGAATCTTGACCTAATGAAATAAAAAAATACGAAATTTCTATAAAATTATTATTATCATTATCTCAAACTAAAATCTACAGAGGAGAGTACTGAGTCAGCAAACTTGCAATGGATTGGTTTCTTCGTACTGAGTTTGTTGACCTAACACTTCTGTACAGTGTCAATCTTAGTTGATTTAACCCGCCAAAGAAGTTGGTTTGGAGTGAAATTTTAAGATTTTTCCTTATGCCTCCTCGATATCTAGTATGTAATAGTTTTGAACGGATCATGTTTGGGCTCTACCTATTTTGTATTTAAAAAGATTCCTTCTCTAATTGTCTCCTTCTCTCTTGTCGTTCTAGCGTCTTTACTGCAGACTTTAAACACTGTATGCTTTTTGGATGTTTATCAGCTGTGGGAGGGTATATTACTAACAAAATATAGGATTTACAGCAATAATAACTTTCACATTGGTTATCGGGGCTTGAAATAATTGCTTGAAATAAATAAATTAATATTTGTAGAGAACAGTACCATCGAGCCTGAAAATAACAGTCAAATATCACCTATGGACGAGTGCTTTTAAACATTGCTTGCTTGCATTGACTCAACAATCTTCTTTGTAGATAGTACATTTGATAATTTGAACTCTAAATGTAGGAAATATTTAGAGAATTTCTTAAGTGAACAATCACTAGACAGTCATTGTATTCAGGTGAGAAACATTAAAGATCGATTCACAAGTGATTAACATAACTTTTTTATCAGTCGTCTGTTCAACAGAACACATAAATATTTATTTAAAATAGCATATACAGGGCTTGAAATAACTGCCAGTCATCACCATGGATGAGAGATTTTTCAGCCAAAGGAGAGATTTTTCAGCCAAAGTGGTTAGTTGCTATTATTTTGAACACTGGAGGATAGTATTAAAACAAAAAGAAGTCAGATGGATCACCTGTTTAAACCAATTACACATTTTTTATAAGAAACTCTTTTATAAGAAACATTGATCTAGGAACCTCAGAAATTAAGAAACTTTTAGTACTACAAATATTTTCCTATTTTAACGATAAGAAACTTTTCTCCTGTCAAACTTGAATAAATTTACTAAAAAGTACTAATTGAAGGGCATAATTTTAGTCGTTCACAAATAACACCAATAAAGCAGAGAGAGTCAAGAATACCTTAAAGGAGCGCTCTCTCAGTTGTCAATTTAAATGTCACCTATTTTGTTTGCTTGTCTTCATAGAGGGAGACAGGAAATGAACGCAACTCCACATAATGGATGTTATGTTATATTGTAGGTAAAGTTATGAATACTTTAATTAGTACTTATAAGTTTATTAATCCCATATGTTAGAAAAAACTATATATATATGCTTAATCTTTTAACTTGTAAATAGTAAAGACCTTTCATAGAAAAGGTCGAAAATTTACAATTAAATAAATGATTTTAAAATTTTAAGTTAAAAAGACTTTATGTTATTCTCATTTTAAATATCTTTGGCTGAAAGGCATTTTAGTTTTTCAAACAAAGGTATATTTTTAACTGATATAGTTAGGGCTCTTTCTGATTTTGTGTCAAGAGGTGTTTCTTTTAGCAAAATTTTTTTTGACTTTGTTGAACTTGTAATCGTTTGCTGTTTACTTTCTTCTGTTTGAATCAATTACAGAATTGTTGACTAAATACTTTTCTTTTTAATCTTATGCTTCATTAAGATTGTGTACAATTTCTTGTCTCCCTAATCTAATGTCTATATTAAAAACATTCAAATATTTGTTATATATTAGTTTTTCTTGTTTGTTTATATGTTTTATGGTATGAGTGACGACATTGTAAGATGTATTGTTACACTGTGTGTACAACACTTATTTTCAAACATTAATATCTCTTTGTTTGATAATATATTATACTATATAGTTGTCAGTTTTTTCTGATTTTTGTTGTAACTAGCATATATTAAAATCATAGTTATTACTCCCTGGGCATATTAAAATTTAATTTAATATTTTTTATTTGTTTTAGATATCAACCAGTAAGAAAAAATATATAAGCGCTGTGAAACAGTTATTTTAGCATGGCTTTGTAGCATGAAGCTATAATAAATAATCTCTCTTACACAGTGATTAACTGTACTTACTTAAAGCACTGCAACTTGTTTTATAATTTTAATTTTTAACTGCAGGGGAGAGAGAACAGATGATACTGTATTATTAAGTGAAAATGGAATGGGGAAGAGCAACCATGCACAAGTTATTAAGTACAATGAAATGAGAAATTATATTTTGGCATTGATTGCCTACTAAAATGATAAGGAACAAACTGTTTTTTTTTTCTTTACCTATTTACCTGTTAGCATTAACTGCTCTAGTGCTATTGCATGGGAGAAGTTGTGAGTCAGCATAAAAAGGATAAATGAGCTCATCTTTGTTAGGGAGAAGTATCGTATGAATTGTGCTTGCAAGACTCAGCGCTTAGTAAACGGAATTTTGATAAATCACATTGAGATAACTATTCAGCATAAATTTGAATATTTGACGTGGAAATAACTTCCAGAAATTACTTCCACACATCTTCTTTGGAAGAACATTTTTAATCTGCCAAATTAAGTTTGGAATGGCCATTGCAATCACTTTGCAGTGGCAGACTGCTTTTCTTATTAAACCATGTTTCTGAAGTGCTACTTAAAATTTTGTACCAACGTTCCAAATCATAAAGGGAAAGGAAAAGAGAAATTTATTTTTGCTTTTTAACTATGGAAATTGTATCATGAATGCTTTTGGAAACCATTTTGTATATTGGGGAAGCTTCTTCCTCACCTTTTGGAGAAATGAAATAAATGATTAGGAATGTATTAAAAACCTTTTGAATTGAGGTATCTCTATTCAAAACATAATTACTCATATGAGTACTATAACATTAATTGTTTCCAATGCAAATTGAAATATAATGGACAATAAATTTTTTTAATAACAAGGGAATTAATTAATAGAAAATATTTTCTTTATATAGGTTTCATCTTTAGAGATCCACGGAACGTTTTTGGAACCGGAACGTGTGTTACTGTGAAAATTTCGAAACCTGCATAGCCTATGGCCTATATACGCATACACATAGTTTATGCGTGCTTATATATCTAGTCTATGCATATAATATAGCCTGTATATGTAGCCTGTGTAAATGTAGTCTATATACACATAGTCTATATACATACAACCTGCATACATATAACCTATTTACATATAACCTATATGGCCTCCTATATACATGTAGCCAATATATATGTAACCTATATACACATAGCCTATATACATACAGCATATGTTTATAGGATATTCTCTATTTTATAAAGCATATGACTAAATGCATCAGCATGACAATATATGAACACCATAGCATTATATAGTATATACATGGTATATAGTGTATATATATGCGAATCATTTCCGTATGCTAGGTTTAATTCTCACTTGGTATGGTAGATACTTTTCAATGTTGGGTTTATTTAGTATATTTTTCAGCTGCAAAACTAAAAATTACATTCATGGTTGAACATATATATATTGTAATTTTAATCTCTTATAGTATGTGGAGATATTCATGGACAGTTTTACGATTTAATGAAATTATTTGAAGTTGGTGGTAATCCAGCTACGACGCGCTACCTGTTTCTTGGTGATTATGTAGATAGAGGATATTTTTCAATAGAGGTAAGTTATTTAGAATATTTTGTTGACTTTGTACTGAAGAAACCAATCCATTGCAAGTTTGTTGACCTAGCACACTTCTGTATAAGTCCGTTTTTATTAAATTTTAGTTGATTTAACCCTGCCAAAGAAGTTGGTTTTAGAGCGAACTTTTGAGATGGTCTCTTATTATCTTCTCACCAAAAATGTTTTTATTTTAAAACACATTCAACCCTACCAAAGAAGTTGGTTTTAGAGCGAACTTTTGAGATGGTCTCTTATTATCTCCTCATCAAAAATGTTTTTATTTTAAAACACTCACTCTTGCAGTACTGAAAATAAGAACTAATAATGACTTCTGAGGAGTGGTTATACACTCTTCTTTTAAGCACTGTTTCATTACTGAGTTCTCTTTCATCTTCTAGTGTGTATTATATCTATGGTCATTAAAATTACTATATCCAAAGACATTATTTCTTCTTCGTGGTAATCATGAATGTAGACATCTCACAGAATACTTCACCTTCAAAACAGAATGTAAGAATTGTTTAAAACAAATGACTACTGCACGGGAGTTATATTTTACTATAACTATTCTTAAAATATCCTCCTCCATAGTGATTATTTGCTTTTACTTTATGGATAAGTTATTTCTGTGTTGCAAGGTTAATTGAATATAAGTAAATAAGGACAAACTTCAGGTGATCTTAAAAATGGCATTCTTTACCTTCAATACTAAGAACTAATATTGCTAGAGGAGCGATTTTCGAACGTAGTTTTAGACTTTGTAACACAGTTCAGCTTGGTGTCCACTTGACGATGTTAGGGAGTATACTGTTGTGTCAGTAATGAAACTTGGTGTCTATAAAAATATCACATTTGCTGTTATGTAACAAACCTGAATATAACTGCAGTCATCACTTGTGGAGGGAGGAGTGTTTTGTGTAACTGAAAGCTATACTCATAAACACTCCGCCACACCAAAGTAATATTCAACAGTTATTTTGTGACTTGCATAAGAAATAATTACTCATGCACTAGCCTGAATAAAACTGCCAGACATCACCTGTGGAGGAGTGCTTTTTTAGTATAGTTTTCAGCAGTTTTATAGTTGTCTCGCTTTTGCTCGCCATGTACAAACTCAGATGTCGGCATAGCACCTCTTACCATTTTCAATAGCACTACCAAAAACTGCCTCTATTGCCTTACTCTTTTTAGTTTTTGCTGCCCCCTCTTTAATTTCTACTGAAAACTATGTTCAAAAAATACTCCTCCATATGTGATATCTGGCAGTTATATTCTAGGCTTGGTGTATACAATTCCATTTTTTTTTTTTTACTGATAATAGGTAAAATTAAATATACTGAAGAAATATACGAAGCATGCATGGATGCATTCGACTGTTTACCATTAGCCGCTATTATGAATCAACAGTTTCTCTGTGTTCATGGAGGTCTATCTCCTGAAATTCATACAGTTGACGATATAAGAAAAATTGATAGGTTTCGGGAGCCACCGGCTTTTGGTCCTATGTGTGATATGTTATGGTCAGATCCATTGGAAGATTATGGAAGCGAAAAAACATCCGAACATTTTTCACATAACAGCGTCAGAGGTTGCTCATATTTTTACAGGTACTTATAGACCGTATTTTGTGAAATTAGCGCCCATGCTGAAATAAGTGCCCATGGCGATTAATAGATTTTTCATGAAATCATTTCCATGAGGAATATGATAAACATAAACATAAACTACAGGGAAGTGAAATTTACCATTGAAATTCACAATATTTATCGCAAAAGTGTTGTGATAAAACTAAAATAACAAAAAGAAGTGATCTAACAAGCAAATTTTTAAATATTTTTTGTTTTAGCACCCACACTGAATTTTCATTCTTTTTAAAGTTCTTTCATACTCTGTACTTTTTTACTTTAGTTATCAAGCTTGCTGTGATTTCTTACAGAGGAACAACCTTCTTTCTATAATCAGAGCACATGAAGCGCAAGATGCTGGGTAAGTTTAGGTTTTTTTTATATAATTTGAATTCTCTGTTATTCCTGATTAAGTGAGAATTTTAATATTAAAATGAGTTCTTGTTATTTCTTGCACATATCAAGGGTGATATATTTTTGAGTACTGTTGTCCAATTTTAGCTGCTGCTATAGCATTTATATTTCTTTTCAGATATCGTATGTATAGAAAAAGTCAAACTACAGGTTTCCCATCATTAATCACCATATTTTCTGCACCAAATTACCTAGATGTTTACAATAATAAAGGTGTGTATTTAGTTTTTCCCCGGGGATAATGGGAACGTTAATAGCCCTTTGCTCAGCCACTCGGTCTATAACCCTACATCATTTTTCGTTGATATCTACGACGTCAATATCGAGGAGATTTTGCAATTAGATACATGTGTGCATTCAAGATGGAAGTCAAAATAAAGTTCATATAACTATTTTTAAACTTTTTGGCACCAAGAAAAAAAGGAAAAGAAGAAGGGTATATTTTTATACCCAGCCGGCAAAAACATCTTCGAAGTCAGAAAAATAACGTTAGAACAACATTCTGTGAACGTTCTTCTAATGTTATTTTGCTGACTTTGAACAGGTTTTTGCCGGTTGGGTACATTCCCTACAAGATGTACACCTAGGCAAATTTCTTAGAAATAACTTAAGTACAAGCTCGAATGTGGTTAAAGCACCTATATTTGAAAACATCAGACAGACAACCCTCCACCAACTAAGAACATCGGTAGAGGTTTGTATTTGAAAACATCAGACAGACAACCCTCCACAAACTAAGAACATCAGTAGAGGTTTGTTTAATACAACCCTGTTGAATATAAAACACAGAAAAGGCAAAATTTTGCAGAAATCCTGATTTTTTTTTTATAAATTTAAACCAGGTGACAAAAATGTTAAATATATAGCATCTATCCACTCTCAAAGGTATAAATTGACAAAAGGTTGAACAAACACCGCTTCACGTCCTCCGTCGATGCCTTCTTAGATTTATTTAACTTTTACATGGGACCTTCGTCATATTATGCCTCTTTTTTTGCCGTTACATTCCCCTCTTGAAAACCCAGTCCTATGACAAATATAAAGCAATGTGTGTAGAGCGGCAAGAAAAAGGTAAAGTTTGGGAATATGACACTGAGGTTGGCCATAATTCAATTTCTGAAGTTTGGTAATGGAAAGAAACGATATACACTGAGTGAGGTTGACCATTAATCAATATCCGTAGTTTGGTAGATTGGCTCACTCAGTATTCTTCCCGGATACAGGCTTTCTAGCCTTTGCTCTTATATTAAATACAGAGATGATAGAATAGTTAACTCTAATAGGATGGTGTTTAAATTAAGAACATAATCAATGTGGGGACTGTTTTTTTTAGTATAGCTTCAGACTATAGCTTGATACTATGCTGAAAATCTCTCCTGTTCTCATTTTACGGATTGTTTTTTAGCTGCTGTACTTAAATACGAAAATAATGTAATGAATATTAGACAGTTCAATTGTACACCTCATCCATACTGGTTACCAAACTTCATGGATGTTTTCACGTGGTCTATACCATTTGTTGGAGAAAAAGGTAAACGTCTTTCTATACAAACTGGGGATTTTTTCGTGATTTGTCAGTTGTTTTGGTTAAAGAATTAAAGAAAAAATGTTTTCCACAGGTGATGTCTGGCAGTTAATTCAGGCTTGAATTACTCTCCTGTGTTTGTTTACATCTAAAGGTTTTTATTTGTACGAACTTTTTGAAATTTCCCCCTAATGTGTGATATTCTTTTAGTTACGGAGATGTTAGTTAACATACTAAATATATGTACTGATGACGAACTCGAGGAAAACGAAGAGGAGGAAGAAGCAAATAAAAGAAAAGAAGTTATTCGTAACAAAATACGTGCTATTGGAAAAATGGCTCGTGTATTCACTGTTCTAAGGCGAGTTTATATTATCTATTATAGCTGATGCTTATACTTAGGATTATCTCAAAAAAATAATTTAAAGAGAAGAGTACTGAGTCAACGATCTTGTAATGGATTGGTTTCTTCATACCAAAGAAACCAAGCTCATTGACATAAACACCCTTCTACTTAGTTTTATTTTGTATTAAATTTGGTTTGTAACGAAATTTTGAGATAGTCCCGTAAGTGGTTCCCACCAATCAGGTTATTTTTATCCCAGTGAGCAAAAACTTGTTCAAATTTGACTTTGAGTGAGACTTTGAAGAAACAGTATAGAAACATCATTATTTAGAAACCAGCGGACAGTCGACTCTTCTCGGCGGATGTTTATTTGGCATTTGTCATCCTGTATATTAGCGATGTAAAAAAAGGTCTTTACGTGGATGGAATTTTCCAACCGGAAATAAACTGTTTATAGTCAGCTTTGCTAACGGGTCTTTTTCGATTGGGTTGAATCCGTGCTCAAAAAAGGATCATGTAATCACTGTGTAGGAGTGAATTTTCATAAGATTTCTCCTCCACAGTGATTTACAAAGGAATGCGAAGGACTAGTCAACGATCTTGAGATTGGATCGAAATATCTGCAGTGTTTAAAAGAAGAGTAAATAATCACTGTGTAGGAGTGATTTTTAAGCCTGAAGCTTTCTAGTGTGAAGCTATGCTCCAAAACCACTCCTCCGCAGTGATAATTTGCTCTTTTTTTGAACACTTATCTGTCTCCCTATTTCAAGATAGGAAAATCATATTATATCGTATCTCTGTTTATTTTAGGGAAGAGAGTGAAAGTGTATTAGAGTTAAAAGGTCTCACACCATCTGGGGCTTTACCTGTTGGTATTCTAGCGGGTGGAAAAGATTCTTTACATTCAGGTACATATCTTCGATTTACGGTCGCACGCACGTCTTTGAAGCAAAATCGAGGACATTGTATTTGAGCATAGAGTTGCTATTAGACAATGTTCTCGAATATATTGTTCAGGGTATGAAATAACCAATTTCAGTGTTTGAAAGAAGAACAAATAGTACTGTGTAGGAGTGATTTCTGAGCATTGCTTCAGGTTTTGGTGCCTGAAATAATGCTCAGAAATCACACCTCCACAGTGCTATTTGTTCTTATTTCAAACAATGAATTATATAATATCCATAAAAAAGGGTGTCATAGCAACGAGCTTGCAATTAATTTGTTTCATAAATAGGAAGAAACGAATCAATATCAACATCGTGTCTATCACTTTTAGGCGGCTTTAATAGGCGAATTCTAAATGAAGCCATTACATTCAGGCAACGTCACTTTCAATCAATCTAATGGCTTTATTACACAGTCCGAATACCGAGATATACGGGTCCTTATTCATTAGTCTTTTGCATTGTGCCTACAGATGTTTAAACGACACCTTTTCAACGTTGTTAGTGTGCTGCTCAGTAGCATGGCCTTATCGAGTGGGAAAAACCTGTTCAACATCAAAAGTAAAGACGCCAGAACGACGACGAACTAGCGTCTTTACTGCGAACCTTGAACAGGTTTTTACCGACTGGGTAAATATAGAACTAAAGAACTGAGTACATAAAAGGATTACGTTCTTTTTTCCATTTCAGCTTTATCTGATCTATCGATGGAGGGTGAAGGTGGAGTTGTTAAGAAAATACATGGATTTGCAGATGCAAAAAGCTTGGATAAAGTCAATGAAAGAATGCCACCTCGAAAACAGGAGTCGGACAAGCGTAAAAAGTGATGGTTGGGGATCGCAAAAAAATCTCGTTTTTTAATGTAATTTTTAAATTTTTTGGCCATCTCTCTCCACTCATCAATCACGCAGGCGTTATATTGTACGATAAAACGTAAACGTACGATAGACGTAAATGATATGACCAAGAATGGATAAATTATACAGAAAATTATTCTATTTATAAACGACACGTCTCAATCGCCTTAGATATGTTTTCGAATTTATATACTGCGATGTTTGTATGGATCACATCTAAAACAGATGATGAAAAACGATAACTTGATGGCGAGTGTTGTTAGCGAGTTGTGGCGAGTTTTGCTGACGATAATTCAACAGCCATACGAAAAATAAAAGAAAGTTCTTTACACTAATCCATATTACGTAGATAGTTTCCATTTTTTAATTTTGTTTTTTAACCTTTGATTTGGTGCGTATCGTCTATTAATTACCTCTTGGTGGCACGGTTAGTTCGTTCATGACCGAATACTATAGAGCGTTTACGGTCGCAGCGGAAATGACTGGTTGAAATAAGAGCAGATAATTGCTACGGAAGAGGGTTTTTTCAGAAATTCTTCCTCCACAGTGATTATTTGGAACACGCGCTGTTTCATTTTATTGTGTACTATTCTTATGATCGCTGGGGCGGAGTTTTTCAGTATTTTGTTGCGCCTACCAACGCCTCAAAGGAAAATCGAAGCTCAGTCACTGATAGCTACGACCGTAAGCGCTCTTAAAAGAAAGAGTTTGTTATAACACAAACGTGTTGCCGTTGCTCTTTACTGCGCGGACACTCAGTATTTCTCTTAAAAGCATAGCGAGTAAATTTGAATATCTCACATTCACATGAAGTTAATCTACAAGTCACAGATCTCCAAAAATGCTCCTCCACAAGGGAATGCTGTCGTTAACTCAGAGGCCTGTTCATAGTCTCTGGCAGGCATCGCCTATTCATGCTTGATTTGACGGTTACATTATTCCTGCTAATATTGCGAATAGAAAACGTCAAAAAGTAAGTTGTTCTGTGATGGTTAAAATAATTTCGTCTAAACTTTACATGGAACGAAAGTTTCATCTTTACTGCTCTTCTAAGAGACACGTCTCGAAATTAGTAATTGAAAAGTAATTGGATTGTTGCTACAAATAAAGAAACCAACCAAAATGCAAATTCGTTGGCTTTTTCACAATTTTACAGTCAGAAATTTAAATCTACTACAAAATTTAGCCAAAATAATTTGTGTTGTCATATGAGTATATGTTCATCCGGCGACGTTTAAAAACATGTTTAAAGTCAGCAATAAAGACGCTAAAACAACGTCGTTCGACGTTGTTCAAGCGTCATTGCTGCGGACTTTGAGCAAGTTTTCGCCCACTGAGTATGTTCATCCAGTAACGTTAAAATTTTTTCTGACTTTGCAAACCTGAAAATAACTGGCATCCTGAGAGGAGCGTTTTGAGCATGCTTTCAACTGAAAACTATACGTTTAAAACGAACCTCTATAGGTGTTGTCTGCTAGTTTTTTTTGTACTCGCTCTACATTGCGTAAGAAACTCAAACATAGTTTGGCAATGATAGTTGATCAGCTTGTTAGTTCAAATTTGATTTGGTTAATAAATAAGTCCTTGGAACTACTAGTAGCTTCATAACTTTTAAGTGCAAAAAAAGTTAAAGTATTGAACGCATGATCGGCTGAAATTAAACAATGTTACTGCGTATGGTACTAACTTCTTCAAAAGGTTTATACTGCGATGATGATGCTATGTCAGCGATCTTCAAATTCATTGGTTTCTTCACAATGAATGAACCAATCAATTACCAGGTAGTTGGCTCTCTATTCCTCTCCGCATATGCTAATTTGGAGGTGGTCTTTCCCAGTGGGCAAAAACTTGTTCAATGTCGCTTTCAACGTTGTTCAAACATCTTTACTGTGGACTTTGAACAAGTTTTTGCCCACTGGATTAAATTGCAATTTGATTAAAAAATAGGCACACTCATAACAGCAAGTACCTTACATCTATCTTGATTTTTCCTCTCAGCTCATTGGGCACACAACGTCGGCTCAACGTCGTCAATGCTTTGACGTCGTGTGTCGGTTAGTGCTATCAAGGCAACGCAGTAAATCATAGTATAAAAATACTTAATCACACGTAACTTGTATATTCTCTACAAAATCCAAGGGTAGAAAATAATCACTAAGTATCTGGAAAGGAGAGTGTTATGTCAACTACAAGTGATTGGTTGCAAGTCTCTTTCACAGGTTGTAATATCTTAAAATGTTCTATTATTCGCATTTCATTCAAATTATTTTTTTGGGTCATACATTAATTTTTTTCTCTTCTGTATGTGTATCTGTAAGAAGTAGGAGTATGATTGGAGCTTTCCGGTGCGCAAAGAATTGTTCAAAGTCCGCAGTAAAGACACCAGAACAACGTCAATGTTCCAGCGTCTTTACGGCGGACTTTGAACAAATTTTTTTCCACTTAGCTTTGAGTCATCAACCTTGAAAATGATTAGTTTCTTCGTCGAAGGAGCCAATCGATATTAAGATTGTTGATTTAATGCGCTCTTTTCGCGGATACTATTACGAACATACATTACTTTTTTCTCTTCAATAACTTACTCATCGCAACTAGCCTGCCAATTTTTCCTCTTTGTATCGAATGAAACTAGCCTGTAAGACAAGATATGGAGACACCACTGCGTTCTTCCCTGTGTTCTTCCAAAAAATGGAAGAATTCGCATGTATTTGTTACTCCTTCATCGTGACTTATAATTTAATGTTTTGCTCCTCGATGTATTGTTTCTGCAACTTGCAAAACGAGTCTAATAAAATGTGAATCTCCAGGCTAGTGTTAAAAGGATATGCTAAAAATTGATTGGTTGTTGTTATTTTATTTATTGTTTAGGTTAGAGTTGCACTTACATAATTAGACTCGGTTGTATATTTGTCTATTATAACGAATTCACGACGTATCATATGCTCTTGTAAGGCGAAAAAAAAATAATACGATTAAAAAAAAATCTTTCAATTTTCTGTATTAATTTAGTTTACGGTATATGGTCCACATCACGTCATAATCACTATGTTTTAGTAAGAAGAAAAACGAGTTCCTTCCTTTTTTGGAGATCCCGTCTGTGTGCTACAAAGAAGAAGAATAATGCTTTCTCTTTTTCTGTATTAGCCTAGTCTATGTTACAATTGCTTGAAATCACGGTCTGTGTTGTAATATGAAGAAAAACATGCCTTCGCTTCCATTTTATCCTTTGCTACACAATCGATGTTTGAGATCATACGAATAAATCGTTTTCCTTCATTGGTCCTAAACGATAGACTAGATGGATGAGCGGAGATCACAAAAGTGCCTTAGAATGCCCTAGATATTGTAAATTCTGAAAATGTCCTGGAATGTTCTGGAATTATTTTATATTAAGTCATCAACAGAATTTTTGGACGTAACATGCTAATTTTTTCAAAAAACAATTATTACACAGGAATTGGAACTACTTGACGCGGTAAATGGAAATAGGTCGCAATGTCCTGGAAAAATTGACAAATTGTCCTGGAATGTCCTTGATTTTCTTCAGAAGATTTTATTGGCCAGCATCAACCTCGTTCCCAGGGCTTCTTGCCTTTTCGAAACACGGAAGAGCGGCAAAGAAAGCCCTGTACTGTCGAGGGAAATTAATCTCCTATAAGCAGAATGCTTATCGAGGGAAATTAATCTCGTTTAAGCAGTGTGCTGATCGAGGGAAATTAATATCCTATAAGCAGAATGCTGTTCGAGGGAAATTAGTCTCCTATAACAATGCTGATTGATTTTTCGAAAATTGAAATTTTTACATCTGTAACATGTAACTAAGTGATAAGTTTTAAGTAATAATTGTCAATGTTACTAAGGGTATACTCATTTTCGTACCCAATCACTTAATTGAGTTTAATACATCGAGGTTGAATAACATGGCAGTATGGAATGCCGTAACTGCCTTATGTGATAAAAGCATTTGGTGGTTAAAAGTGATTATGCGCTAAACACATTCGATT
>JAULBZ010001285.1:0-23058 GCA_032360805.1 Neoturris breviconis | reverse complement strand
TCCTCTGTCAGATTTGTTCAGTGCATAAGCTAAATAAATGCTATCTTAGCATATTGTCTGTTCAAAATAAATACAGACGAACGACAGGATTTTTTATGCGAAATGTGTTTTAGCTATTTGTAAAAATGTTTACTGCTTTCGTATAAAAAATATATTCTGTATGTTTAAAACACAAACAATTGAAATCAGATCAGCAAGATCATATAAACTATACATCTTATTATCACAAAAGAATAAGACTAAGAATCTCCAGCGCAAAGGGTTTATATTTAGTCTTTACTTGAAGTCCGCTTGGCTCTTTAATAACGGGAAGGAGAAAGCGCTTAGCCTCTTCCAGAGAGACTCTCTTAACGCATAGTCACACGCCTTGTGACTATGCTTAACGACTCTCATACTAACCATATTGCAACGAATGTGCTAAGGAACGCAATACCAGTGAAATTGTTTACGCATATGATGCGTCCGTCTAGTTATTAACTACTTTAGGAAGAATAATATTTTTAGACACTTTTTCCTGCAATTTAACAATTTCAAATTGTAAACATGTCATATAACAATGCATAGTACAAAGTGAGCGGATATAATACGATCTACATCTTTTATTGATCATGGAACTAAATGGGAATTTGAAAGGAGATTAAAGTTTACTGAATGGGTAGTATCTCCGGTATATATAATTTCATAAAAACGTAGCTAATAAAACTGTGAATGGAGACCGAGTAGTATAAGGGCAAAGTAAACTAGAGGGAGAAAACAAATGAAAAGCGGAATCGATTTGTAACCCCACCGTCACGTGACGTCCCTTTAACGACGAAAGCATGCTGTTTGGCGTGAAACGTCAAGAACAGTCATTTCGACGTAGATAAGATACCACGTGCCAACTAGGTTAGTGATCTATAAAACATAAGTGGGAACATGTTCAAGAATCAGACACAGGAGGATGACGACAAAAAGCGGCGTCTTCCTGTGTCAGTTCCCAGGTAGAAAAACATAAAAGTCAGTCGGACAGTAACTACGAAGGAGAGATACATGACATTAGACTTGAGCATGAAACAATGAAACAAAGCTCCTACATGTCAATCCAACTCATAGGCCACAATGACTTTCGCCCCCTAGTACTATCAAAACGGAAAGAAATATAGGAACTAAAAAATTAAGTTTCGTGCAATCGCCTGGTCCATCAGATATGCTCTTGTTTTGGAGCAAAAACTTTTATAGTTTATTGGTAAGGTATTGAATTGAAGGTATTGAATAGTATTGCAGCTGAGTTTTGAAAGCATCCTGTAACATTCGAAGGTTTAATTCTAATATATTCTCGAAGTTCTTGTATTAATAAACATCTCAATCGTGGTTTTTTCATAATTATAATGTAATTATAGTGTTTGTCTTATGTTTTTGTTACATCGTGAATGAATCATTGCAAATGTGGGACATGTTTATTATTCCTCTATACCATTAACTTTGATGGTATAATTTAATTAAATGTATTGGCCTATTACGAAATTAAAAAATATGTCGGACGTACGATCGATACTTTGGTGGCTTGTGAAAATCTACCTAAAAGAACCCAGAAATTCCAACGCATATTCTTTAGAACCCAATCGATGAGCATTTTTCGGGAACAATGAGTTTCAGCATCTACAGGAACCTTTTCTAAAAATGTTCATATGTCGAATAGATCTGACAATTTTCAAAAGCAATGAGTTTCGGCATCTTGCTCTTACATCGACATAGCTTTGTATAAATATGACTCTAAAAAACGCATTATCTCATAATCCGTCCGTTTCTTGTTGGATGAGATTTAGAGATAATGTTTTTGTAGTCTGGAACCATTCTATCAATGTGTTGGAGCATGTTTTAAACTATATGAACAGTGTTGATCCTACTATGTCTGTTGCTGACCATTCCAGATTAGGATTTTTAGATTACGTAGTAATGAGAACAACAGTATATCTATGGATGTATTTTCTAAAGCCACCAACAGTTTCATATATGTGCTAAATTTTACGTGCTATCCAAGAAGGAACATTGAACATGTACCTAAAGGTGTAACACTATGTCTCAGATGAATATGCGATTCAGATTGAAAATTTGATATCAGAAGTTCTGAAGTATGAATAATTCAAGTTAATTTGAATAAATTATACAACAATAATCTATGTTGACCGTGATATTTTCTTGCTTTAGATTTATCAGTGTGTATTGCTTAGTGATGTACTCACTCTCATATTCATGAAGATGGAGATTGGCCCAGAATGGTGCTGGATCGATACCCATAGGAAGCCCAATTATTTGAAATAGAACCACATTTCCTATGGTAAAGTAGCTCTTAAGTATAAGTAGACTCAAGGCATTATTTAAAGCCATTTTAGTAAAATGGTTCGTTGTTTTCAAATTATTAGTACAGTAGGCTGAGTTAGTAGTGAATGCAATTGCTTTTCTATTGTCACTAGAAAAAAAACAAATTCAATGATGCTAATTAAATTGTTATAAATGTTATAAATGTTCAATTTTATAAAAAAATAAATTAACAAATATTAATAAACTTCATAAATGTTCAATTTCTGAATAAAGGGCACTGAAAGCAAAGGCAGATGTGCATTATTTTCTAGTTTATTTTATCTAGTTTTTTAATTATTGTGAATCAATTCTCTCCAAACAAAAGTATTTTGTAGTTGGAATAATAATTACTCTTCTCATGGAAGTTTTTGTATTTGATCAAAAAAACGTTTAAAAGCTTTGGACACACCATTGGTAAGAGGCTTAGTGCTGCATTTGCTAAAAGCAACAATGGCACTAATTCCAATAAGAGTTTTATGCAAGGGGTGAACGTTTATTAAAATATCTACAAGGGGTGAAAGGTTATTAAAATATCTACAAGGGGTGAAAGGTTATTAAAATATATACAAGGGGTGAAAGGTTATTAAAATATATACAAGGGTGAATGTTTATTAAAATATCTACAAAAGGTAAAAGATTATTAAAATATCTAAAAGGGGTGGAAGATTATTAAAATATCTAAAAGGGGTGAATTTTTTTATTAAAATATATACACGGGGTGAATGTTTATTAAAATATATGCAAGGGGTAAAAGGTTATTAAAATATATACAAGGGTGAATGTTAATTAAAATATATACAAGGGGTAAAAGGTTATTAAAATATATACAAGGGGTGAATGTTTATTAAAATATATAAAAGGAGTGAATGTTTATTAAAATATATACAAGGGGTGAATGTTTATTAATATATATGCAAGAGGTTAAAGGTTATTACAATATATACAAGGGGTGAAAGGTTATTAAAATATGTACAAGGGTCAATGATTGTTAAAATATCTACAAGGGGTGAAAGGTTATTAATGTATATGCAAGAGGTGAATGTTTATTAAAATATCTAAAAGGGATGAAAGATTATGAAAATATATACAAGGGGTGAATGTTTATTAAAATATATACAAGGGGTAAAAGTTTGTTAAGATATATACAAGGGGTGAATGTTTATTAAAATATATACAAGGGGTGAATGTTTATTAAAATATATACAAGGGGTGAATGTTTATTAAAATATATGCAAGGGGTGAAAGGTTATTACAATATACACAAGGGGTGAAAGGTTATTAAAATATGTACAAGAGTCAATGTTTATTAAAATATCTACAAGAGGTGAAAGGTTATTAAGATATATACAAGGGTCAATGATTATTAAAATATCTACAAAGGGTGAAAGGTTATTAATGTATATGCAAGAGGTGAATGTTTATTAAAATATCTAAAAGGGGTGAAAGGTTATTAAAATATCTAAAAGGGGTGAAAATTTATTAAAATATATACAAGGGTGAATGGTAATTAAATTATATACAAAGGGTAAAAGGTTATTAAAATATCTACAAGGGGTGAAAGTTTATTAAAATATGTACAAGGGTCAATGTTTATTAAAATATCTACAAGGGGTGAAAGATTATGAAAATTTCTACAAGGGGTAAATGTTTATTAAAATATATACAAGGGGTTAAAGTTTATTAAAATATTTACAAGGGGTGAAATAAAATATATACAAGATTAAAATATCTACAAGGGGTGAAAGGTTATTAAGATATATACAGGGGGTGAATGTTTATTAAAATATATAAAAGGGGTGAAAGATTATTAAAATATCTAAAAAGGGTGAAAGGTGAATTAAAATATATACAAGGGGTGAAAGGTTATTAAAATATCTAAAAGGTGTGAAAATTTATCAAAATATATACAAGGGTGAATGGTAATTAAAATATATACAAAGGGTAAAAGGTTATTAAAATATCTACAAGGGGTGAAAGTTTATTAAAATATTTACAAGGGGTGAAATAAAATATATACAAGGGGTGAAAGATTATTAAAATATATACAAGGGGTGAAAGACTATTAAAATATATACAAGGGGTGAATGGTTAAAAAAATAAAGGTTATTAAAATATGTACAAGGGTAAATGTTTATTAAAATATATACAAGGGGTGAAAGATTATGAAAATATCTACAAGGGGTAAATGTTTATTAAAATATATACAAGTGGTGAAAGGTTATTAAAATATCTACAAAGGGTGAATGTTTATTAAAAGACCTACAAGGGGTGAATGTTTATTAAAATATCTACAAGGGGTGAAAGGTTATTAAAATATATACAAGGAATGAATGTTTATTAAAATATATACAAGTGGTGAATGTTTATTAAAATATATGCAGGGGGGAAAGGTTATTAAAATATATACAAGGGTTGAATGTTTATTAAAATATATACAAGGGTTGAATGTTTATTAAAATATCTACAAGGGGTGAAAGGTTATTAAAATATGTACAAGGTGTGAAAGGTTATTAAAATATGTACAAGGGTCAAAGTTTATTAAAATATCTACAAGGGGTGAAAGGTTATTAAAATATATACAAGGGGTGAAATGTTATTAAAATATATACAATGGTGAATGTTTATTAAAATATATGCAAGGGGTAAAAGTTTATTAAAATATATACATGGGTTGAAAGCTTATTAAAATATATGCAAGGGGTAAAAGTTTATTAAAATATCTACAATGGATGAAAGCTTATTAAAATATATAGAAGGGGTGAAAGTTTATTAAAATGTCTACAAGGGGTGAAAGGTTATTAAAATATATACAATGAGTGAATGTTTATAAAGATATATACAGTCTAAAAACAAATTAAATATAGTTCTATCGTACTGTTGATGCAACGGACCCAAACAAATAAATAAGGTAATTTCTACCAAACCTACGCGAAGTTCAAGGAGGATAGAGCATCCCTGAAATGAAAAGTTAAAAAATATAAAACTAGTACACCAAAATGTTGCTACTTTATTTAAAGAACAACCAGGCCATCGCTCAATTTGTCCAATGCAGGGAAAATAATTCTTTTTAAGCCATCACCATAGTTAAATAGGGTGAAAAAGGTGCAATTGAATGGAACCAATCAACATGTAGTGGGAGAATTTAGCAACAATACACACCACAAGCAAAACGTAAATGTTGAAAATGACCACTAGATGTCCCTAGATATTTATCTCATTAAAATATCGAGTAGACATAAGACTTAGGAGCTTAGGATCTTAGTACTTTTTGCAAACTCGACAAATTCGGTATTTCCCAGCAGCCTAGTACCCAGGCTTTCAAAACAAAATCGAATTTTTGTGCCATTCGTCTTGCTAATCAAAATTATAGGCGTTTTCTCTAAGTTGAAATTTGGACTTTTGCTAAAATTGTCTACAAACAAATAAACAATAGTGACATCATACTCAAACTTTCTGACTTTTAATTTGGAAAAGATATTTCTAATATTTTTTTAAAAATAATTTGCTCAGCTTCTGCATTACGATAATTTCCAAACTGGGGTCCACCAAGAAAATGGATGAATATGCAAGTTATTGTTGCAAGATATTGTCAATTCTCTCTCATTTAGCTTTGCATCATTTGCTACAGGTATTCATCCTATCAAATTATGCCAATATTTTTGAAAGCTATGTTTGTTATCTTGAGCAAATGAATTTACATGTTATTGCTGCAACTGCAGATGGCGCATCCCCAAATCATCGTTTTTTCAGGATGAATAAATATTTGCAAGGTGATTCAGAAGAATTAGAGAGAGGTTTGAAATATGTTCCAAAACTCACAGGTCATCACATAAACTGGAGAAAGAAAGTTCTGAGCTCGATAGAGAGAACCAACTGTTCTAGCTGCAGATTTGGCAATTCATTCAATATAGGGATTCCGGGAGAAGTCATTTGCAAAGGCTAGACCGAGAAACGGAAATGTTTATTCTCAGGAAGTTCAACTCAATTCATCATAAAAGAACGCAGAAAAAGCTCCTGAAATCTACCTCAAGTCCAGCATCCATTTAAACCTTGTCAAAGACATCATTGGATTTGCCAAAATACGAATATACTGTTGTGTCATCAGCATAGATAGCAACTTTGCTCAATATGCTGATAGGAAGATCGATAATAAAGATAAGACAATAGGGTAGGACCAAGAAATGAGCCTTGGGGAACACTAGCATTAATAAAATAGCTGTTAGGATATTAAGAGGACAACTCTTATTTTACAATCGGAGTAAAATTTAATTAATTCTAATAAGAGACTAGAAACACCACAAGCTTTGAGCTTATATAGAACACCAACATGCCATTCCTTATCAAAAGCCTTTGATATATTACATCAACAGCTCTAAATTCACCGGAGATATTCAGAGCACTAATGACAGTTAGTTAACACATCCGCAGTTGATCTACCAGAACGAAAACCATATTAAAATCTAAGAAAATCCGGATGTATTAACCAATTGTAACATAAGAGAAATTGACTTTTCCTAACTTTTAATTTGGAAAACAAAACAAAAATGTTTTAAAAAAATAATTTGCTTATTTTCTGCATTATGTTAACTCCAAACAGGGGGTGACCAAAAAAATGATTTTTTTTGATTTTTTTTTTAACCCTATTCATTTATTCGTAACATCTGAAACAATGGCTATTGCGGCTAGAAATTTTGGGAATTCCCCTATATTTTGCTGGAAAAACATTTCTATAAATTGTGGTGCACCATAAAATCACAGTTTTCTGTTCAACCTATTGTTGGTAATGTGTAAGATTCAGTGACATTGGTGACATTGATGACACGCCTTTACAAAAACAAAACAAATGATTTTCGAACTAAACAAATATTTCTATAGCCACATATTTTCAAAAAGCATGTCTACCTTGTGTTAAGTAGGTGTGATGGGTAATAATATCATGAAGATGTTTATACAATAATATTATACAACTTAACTTAACTTAACGAATATATAGTGATAAGGAAGAAGTTCAGAAAGAAGAATTTGTTGATTGGGTACTGGATTTAATTTAGAGCCATACAACTTCAAACAATGATTTAGTGATGAGAAAGAGGATCAAAAAGAAGAATTCGTTGCTTGGGTACTGGATTTAATTTAGAGCTATACAACTTCTAACAATAATTTAGTGATGAAAAAGAGGATCAAAAGGAAGAATTTGTTGCTTGGGTACTGGATTTAATTTGTAGCTTAATTTGTGGATTTGTTTCCTGGAATTTATGCTCCATATATGTAAAAAATATTTGATTTAACTGGCACTTTGAAAGGTTACTCATAATTCGTTTTTCAAAAATATTTTTTCAAAAAAAATGACAAAAATTACAGAGATACACAGGCAAAAATTTAAAATATTTTTTTTCTTACTAATTTATGAGAAAATTTTTTTTAATTATGCGATGACGATGCTGTATTTTCTCAATATATACTGTATACTCTACCTTACAATAGAATGATATATGTTAATTATGCATATCCAAGAACATTCCTCTCAAATACTTGACTTGACTTACTCGACTTAACTGCATAGTCTTTCCAGCGGTTCCTGTATTTTGCATTTCTTTTCGCTGTAAGCAAAGGTTGGTTGGTGTCTTTTCGGATTTGGTCTTTCCAGCGCAAAGTCTTCAAATTTAACAAGTGATGGAAACGTACTAATTTTAGGCCAAATTAAATTTTTAATTTTTTTTATTTATAAGTGTATAGCCTCGATCCCAGATGTTGTGCCGCTTCGATTTTTCACTGTTAGTTATATTCAAAGATCTTGTTTCATTTTGAAACAACAAAAGAATTGTTAACTAGGGATAATTTTCCGTGAGTAAACAAATTTGAACAGGTGGAGAATTATTGGTACTTTTATTTTTTCTTCTTCTTCTTCTTTTCGCTTAAAAAACATTTTTTACCTAAAACGTTTTTTTTTGCTACATGTACTTTTACATTTGATGACGTAAGCAAAAACATTATTAGTTCAGCAGAAAGATCTTTGCGCTAAAATATTTAGATAAGAATTAAGCATAACCGGACCAAAACATTCGTGCAAGAAATTAATATTTGTCAATAAGTTTTGCGAATTTTTCGTGAAAATAAACTTTCGCGAACAGCTATTTTTGGCATTTTTCTCGTCAAAAAAGTCTTGCGGACTTTTCTTTCTTTCACCCTATTCGGGCCAGGCATTTCGGGGCTCCGAATAACCTTTGATGAAATCATGCTGTGGTGTTGAAACTTTCCAGAAAGTTAGGCAACACTTAATTAACATTTTAGCGAAAAAATCTCTTTGATAACGTCATTTATCACGATGACGTCATAACTAAAAAAAAGGTGGTGCAGAAAAAACAGTTTCAGTTGAATTTATTTTTTCCCAAATTATATGCCAAAATGTTTTTAAAGAAAAAATAAGAAGGATAATTTTTGGATTTGTTTTTTATATTACCTGTCAAATTTTCTTTAACATCGTTTCTGGATTTTTAGCAGCACCATTGCAAAATACCAAAATTATCGTCCCAAAATCCGAAAAACATCCGATTTTCATCATTTTAGAAAAAAACGGGGAAAACGGGATATCATGTGACCCAAACTTTCAGAAACATTTCTCTTGTGATCATATGTAACCTAGTTTCGTGCTATAAGTATTAATTAAATATAAGTTTTGCAAAATAGGCTTTTGGTGATTTATATAGGATTTTCCCATGTAGAAATAGGTTATCTCAGATCATGGCCAATATTTTTGTTATCCTTCTAAGTAATGAAGCTGAAATTATCACAATTTGTGTCTTATAGATACTTCCAATAAATTTTGTAATAAAATTAGAAAATATCACAAAGTGCCCCCCCCCCCTTCCATAACTTTTGATGGAGCCATGTTGTTGTGTTGAAACTTTCCAGAACCCTTAATTAACATTTTAGCGATAAAATATTTTTGATGACGTTATTACTAGCGATGACGTCATAACTGGAAAACAGGTGGTGCAGAAAAAAATTTTTTAGGTGAATTTTTTTTTTACAAAATTTGTAGTCGTATAAGCCATTCATTCAAAAATTATGCAAAAAAGTTTGGCACTTTTTGCCCCCCCTCCCGGAATAGGGTTAAATTTACACGTTTCAAATTTGCGATAAAGAGATAAAGGTATTTCCGCAGCTTCAATTTCATGCATGTAAACAAACTATAGAGTTGGAAGTAACAATCCTAAAGTATGGTGGCGGGTACTTTTACGATAACATGCTTTATAGCTTGCTATCTTGGAAAACATTTCTTCGACACATTGTTTTTTATGCTCATATTTCCTACCTTAGGGTGGATTTCCACTCACTAAAAAGTTTCCGATTCTCGCATGTGCAGTAGACACATGAGGTTTTCTCTGAAAAGAAAAAGTTTCCGAAAATAGTCCATTTGCAAAAAAGTTTTCAACTTTTCAAAAGATTTCCTCGGAAACTCTAATATCAGGCAAACAAGACAGCGACAGAGGTCACATGTCAAAATACTTTTAAAATGCCTTCTGAACAGATCGAACATTTCAACACAAGAGACAACCGCAGGAGAGAGTTTAATCGTAGAATAAATTAATTTACGTCTTTCGGTCAAGACCAACAGGCAAGGCTCACATATAAGTTTTCTAAGAAATTTCCGAGAAAATATTTATTTTTTTCCATTTCCAAGAAACTTTTTAGAGAGTGGAAATCCGCCTTTAGGCCAATTAATTTTCGCTTGCATATTTTTTCGCGAGTATTTAATTTTCGCGAAAGACAAAAAAATTATATTACGTGTGCACAAATTTTCGCGAATTTAGCTTTTTTCTTTGATTTCGCATAATTTTCGCGAATTTGGAAAATATTTCAAACTAAGCATTCATTCATTCACAGAAAGAAAATGAAACACAGACAATTCCTTGCTATATAGATAAATTGAAGCTATTGAAGATAACTTCTCCCCATTCGTAATTAGAATGTTTATGCTGCAAGAGAAAGCTTGAAGATTTTTTCGTGTATATATAAATTTTGCGAATCACCAATCCTGTAAAGATTTCGCTTGTACTTATTTTTGAGCATTGACGGGCATGAAAATTTAAATTTGCAAAAAAACCCCGAAATTTTCAAGATTCGCGAATATATACACACAAAAATGAACAAGCCTAACAATCTCTCACAAAAATATTTAAGACAAAGTGAAATTTGAGCAAAAATATAGAATTCCAATTAAGACGGAAAGCCTCAAAATCTGATTAGCAAGTGAAACAGGACGAAATTCGAATTTGCCTAAAGAGCCTGGATACTATGCTACTAGAAACAACAAAATTTGTCAATCTCTGAGATAAATCTCTTGGGTATTCAAAAGGTCATTTTAATTAGTTACCTTTAGGAGTACATTATGAATGGACAGAAAACATCTGCAAGATCTGTTAGATTAAAGGCACAATGTTTTATTAATACACGGCTACTCACGGCTTGGTAGTAAGAACCCAGGGTTTCATAAATAAGCGGATACTCCGATATATGTATGTCATGAGAATTTTTATGTTTATCAAAATGTACCCCCATTACTTTAGGGGTACAAATTTTCGCAGCTATAAATTGTCGTGAAGTTCGCGACAATTTTGCGAAATTAAATACGCGCGAAAAAAATTGTGCAAAGAGGTTCTAAGGGGAATAAAAACTCACAAGGTATTATTTTTGAAACTTCTTTTAAGTGTAATAAATATTTTCAATTAATCTAACACGATTGGGTGTTCCTTGTCGTTAGTTCAGCTGATTTCTTGTGAAAAACAAGGTCCGAATTTCTTTAGATTTCATAAAGGAACAGCTTAGATTTTTCGCGTTTCAAATGGAAGACGAAGCATGATTTATGTATTTTTAGTTATCGTTTTCTCGCGAATACAAAATGTTTATCAATTACGAAAAACTTTCACAAATATCTTATCTTATTTACGTAATTATGTTTTAAAGATAGCTGTTACTAAAATGCTGTAAATATAAGCCCACAAGGAAATTAAAAGTATTTGCATCAATAGGAAGTTAGCGCAGGGGTGGAACTATATATTTTCGGTCGGAGATAGGGATGGAAAAATAGCCTAGTAGCTCCAGCACTTGGGTTTACTGATTAGCCCTAATACTCGGGTTACTGACTTGCCTTAACACTAGGGGTTACAGATTAGCCCTAATGCTAGGGGTTACTGATTAGCCCTAATACTAGGGGTTATTTATTAGCCCTAATGTTAAGGTTTGCTAACTAGCTTTAATACCCCAAGAGATATGGTAAGGGTTAGGCCTATTGCTAGGTTGTTTATTATTAAACACATGACGCGTTTGCAACAGTGAAAAATGAAACAGTTTGTTTTAATTAACATTATAGACCTAGTTACTAGGTTGCTCTGCTTGTTATTGGGTTGTCCCGCTTGTTACGCGTTTTAGTATCGACATGCTATTCGTTGTCAAGAGAAGTGTAAACATTGTTTGTTCTCCAGTTTATTTTGTGCATATTTATGCTGTATGTAAAAGTTCATGAAAGAAATGACAGACAAAAAGAGATTTCAAGATTCTAGATAATCTCTTCGTTGAATCGGATTGAGTGAGCGTTTCTGAACAGGCAATGTACTGAATGAGATTGACAAAGGCTTAAGGGTGATTCTCAGCATAATCACAAGAAAGAGTGACTATGTTTGATATGTTCTCAGTATCCATCTATTTATTTAAGAAATAATGGTCATAGGTTAATAAGATTTAAATCTACAACCTCGATACCAGGCTTCCTATAAATCAAGATGGAGCAAGCACTGGGATTGAGGTTGCTTAATTCTAAATAATATATAACATTAGCTTTTGTTTGGAAGCAGTCAATTTAAAATATTACAATACATAACAACACGCTTCAACTCTTAATAAAATTTGAGCGTCATGCTTAAGTTGTTTATATCAATCTCAGAAAAAAGGTGACTAAGCAGGATTTTCATTTAATAAAGTTAGATACCAAAGAATTAGCCAAGGGTTATCCAAAGATTTGCTGTTTCGCAAAAATCAATAAAGATTAAATAAAATAAATATTCTTATTTACTTGTAGTTGTTGGTATTTACTCGTAATGACTCGTAGTCACTCGTATTGATTCATAAGTAATTTGTAGTCACTTTCGTAGTCACTTTCGTAGTCACTTTCGTAGTCACTCGTAGTCACTCGTAGTCATTTGTAGTCACTCGTAGTCACTCGTAGTCACTCGTAGCCACTCGTAGTCACTCGTAGCCATTCGTAGTCCCATTCGTAGTAACTCGTAGTCACTCTTAGTCCCACTCGTAGTGAAAAATGAAAGAAAAATATTCGTGCTAATTTAGATCATGAAATTAAAATATATTTCACGCCAGGGCGAAATTAAAAAGTGAATTTCGTGCAACAAATTCAGAATTTTAACTTAGATAAAAAGCCTTAAGAAAAAATTTAAATTTCTTCCAGGAAGACCTAACTAAAAGATCCTATGTCTCAATTTTCTTGCAACAAATCTTTGAGAAAACTTTCTACTATTCTAGGGAATTTCCATGGTCATTTTCCACATATATATAATTCGTCAAAATTCGTAAAATGTCTCCATAATTATGACCAAACGAAGCAAGACTACTAGCTACCACATACGCAAGCCACATCACACTAAGCTATGGCTAATACACAGCTGTTTGTCTCCTTGTCTCTATCAAGAGACAGAGGGCCCTGAGAGCAAGGTTGGACAATACAATTTTTATTTTTATACTTTTCGAGAGAATAACCATTTGTAAATTCATGGAACCCAAATACATTTTCCGTAAAAAAAGCCCGTGATTTTCAAGAATACATCGCTTGCGCACTGATGTTCAAATGAATACCGACAAAAACCGAAGAAAGCGACGAAGTTGATTGGCTTTATACTTTGATTATGTTTTTGCGGACCGAGAGAGAAGAGAGATTTAAAAACGGAAAATAGACATAGCATAGACTAGAGAATAGTCGGTCTAACCGGAATCAAGCTAGGAAAATCGGAAGATCAAACGAGAATCGTGCGAAATTAGAATTTACGGCACGGGACTTAAATTAGATTTTTTGTTTTCCGCGTTTTTTTTCTTCTCGGTTTTTCCCCTGGCGTTCTTTTTCTCTGGCGGGTTGCCTACAGAGCGTCTAAAGCTAGACCATATATCAACTGTGGCAGAAAACCTAAAAATCTGATTAGCAAGTAAACGGCATCAAAATTCGAATTTTTTCCAAGAAACGTGGTACTAGGCGGCTAGAAACAACGAAATTTGCCAAGTTTGCAAAAATACCTTACTCGATAATCTGAGATAAATCACTTGATAATTCCCGTGGTCATGTTTCACTTTTGGTGTATATTGCTTGTTAAAATTTCGAATTTGTGGAATATTTTATTTGAGAGCTTGTCTGAAAATGTCATGCATTAAGGACCATTTTCCTTGATTTTTCCAATATTTAAAAAATCGAATTTTGTTCGGATTTACGGATGAAAATGTTGGTATTTTTCAAGGTTTTCACTTTGTTGTGAGACAAGACATAGCCTATCTAAAACTGAAAACAGATTTAGAAAAGCTTTTATAGAACTCTTTTAATGGCCATTCTTAGAAATGAAATAGCTATGTTATATGATTTGTGATGACGTCATCAAAAAAAAAAATTGGGAACATTTGTTTCCTTTTATTATAAACTCGACTTTCGCATTTAGTTCAAATAAACTAGTGTGTACAAAGATTTTAAATTCTTCAAAATCATTCGGATTTAAATTTACATCAGTCATATTATCTTTTTCTCTACACACAGAGTTCGCAGAATCTGCGCTTACGTTTACCGCGGTCTCAGTATCTATTTTATAATAAATACTGTAAACGGTTAGACTTCCATACATTTTCGAGTTTAGTACACCTTCGTTTTCAAGATCTTTCAAAGTTGCTTTAATATCACTCTCTTTATCAATGTCGAAAGTGTTATAAGGTATAGCTATCTACAAGCACTTGTATAAATATTTGAGACAATGTAAAGCTCGAGCAAAAGTTCCGAATTTTCAATTAGATTAAAAGCCTTAAATTTTAGGTAGCAAGACAAAAGAGATGAAAAATCGAATATGTTTCAAGAGCCTGGGTACTAGGCTGCTAGGGACGGTATAATTTGTCGAGTTTGCAAAAAGACCTAAGATCCTAAGCTTAACCCTATTTCTTTTAGGGCTTTGAGAATCTGGGAGGGAGAACATTGTGCCCCCTCCATAACCATGCTGTAGTGTTGAAACTTTCCAGAAAGTTAGATCAACCCTTAATAGACATTTTTGCATAATTATTTCTGTGATGACGTCATTACTTATGATGACGCCATCAAGGAAAAATAGGTGACGCAAAAAAAAGTTTTTTTACGTGAAAATCTTTTTCTCTCCATAATTTGTCAGAATGTTTTTCAAGCAAAAATAATAAGAAAAAAATATAAAAATAAAAATATTTGACAACCTGAAAGTTAGAAATAGAGTTAAGTCCACTAGATAAATCTCTGAGATAAATCTGGTCGTTTTCCGCATTTGAAATCTACTTGTGGTGTGTATTACTAACCAAAATTCAAGAAATGTCTCATGATTTATGTGATTGGTTGTAGCTATAGGGTAGGTAACTAGAGGTACACAATGGTTTGGGTTAAGCTTAAAACGTTCTGATAATCATGGTGTTTGTCAAGCAGCCTCAAATCAGGTGCACTGCATAAATCTACAACATGTGGTTATTAGAAAGTAGTATCTTATACAGATAGATAAATGAAAATCGAATATTTTACCTTTCATCAGTCGGACCATCCGTGTCTTGTCCTTTCATATACCCGGATAGATGTCTCAGCCAGCCACTTTTCTTTTCATTTCGCATTTTTGGACGCCATTTTGACGTTATATTTCCTTGATTTGCCTCGAAAATATATGCAAATCGGAAAATATTCCGATATTTAAACATCGGAAAAATTTCGAAACAGGGCGCCAGAAAAATGCTACCCTGTGTTAAACATTACGTGGACTAATTTATGAAGTTATAACGAATTAATTTTTATGTGGAAAAAGTGATCTTTCTTTAAAAGTAGTCAGTCGGAAAGTACGATCTGGAAATCACAAAAGTTCACTAAACGCGTTTCAAGAAATTCCTTTTCTTACGGAGGCTGGATTTAAAAATCTCATCTAAACCAATGATTAATTAATTAAGTACAAATAATATCTCAGTGGGAAAAAAAATATTCCTAACATACTTTTAATTTCTTTACTATTTTTCCTGTGGATTTCTTGCGCACTGGGGTCCTTCTATATATCGAATAGAGAATGGAAATATAAACACAGGTGTTTTGAAGGACAATAAAAACGAAATTATATTCGTACTACAGCCACACTATAACCATAGACGCTATAACATTTCAGAAAGTTTTGCTTGGTAAGTCTAAATATAATGGGAGTGGAAAGTTTAGCATATGTATCCATAGTTCTAACTATATTGCTGCATTCAGTTGGTTTAATATTTTTGAGCATATATAAGCGGATCTATACGAATAAAATACAATGGATATTTCTAGTCAATTTAAGTTTATCAGAATTACTTATTGCAACATTTGCTTTAGCAGTGCGCATCTTACCACAAATGAACAACAATATATATACAAAAACAATCCATTTGCTTGCCATACCTTTTGTTTATTATGCAATAATGATAATGTTAACGCTTGATCGTTTCTTTCAAATCTATTTAAATATCAAGTACCAATTGTATTGGACTGTTAAAAGGACATATATCTCCATAGCAGCTGCTTGGATACTTGGTTTTATATCCTGGATCGTGTTTGGTTTAATAATTCGGGACTCGGGAATTCGGAAATCTTGGCGAGTTTTGGTCTGGTATTTTTATCCAATAGCAGATTCCATTCTAATAATTTGTGCAGTTCTAATCTACACTTATATTTTTATAAAACTTAAACAAGGAAATAGATGTAGTAACAGTCTGGCGAAAGATACATCAAAACGAAGAAAGAAAAAAGGAAGTATCTTTGTTCCTTTTTTACTTGTTCTAACATTTATTGTCTTCATGTTTTTGCCAAATCAAATATGGCTATTTTGGTTTGTTTTGCAAGGTAATAACGCATTTCTAAAATATCTTGCATACAAAGTTTGTGCTGTCCTATACTACATTTCATACTGTTCAGATGCAATTATATTTATCTTCCTATCACCAGTAGTTATTAATACCGTAAGCACAAGATGGCAGCAAGTTTCTAATTCAAGAAAAAGATTGAAATCTCGTAGAGTTGTTCCTAAAAATGATGAATAGTTGCATGCAACACAAACTTGTTGATTTTCTCACTCTAGTTTTTCTTCATGAAGCCTCTGTCATGGGATGTGGTATAGACTGCTCATTATATCGAACTATAGTTAACATATGTCGTTCTCAGTGGTACAGTATGTTGAAGATACTATTGGCTTCAATTAAATTATTTTCAACTGATAACTACATTAATTCATCTTGTCTGGTTCTGCCAGGAAAATGGTATAAAGAATAATAACAAATGGCCCTTTGACCTTTAAAGACAAGAAGAAGTACGGTAAAGTTGCAATAATTTTCGAGATTTACATTGAAATAATGTGAACGGGTTGCTGATAGCCCATAGACTATAATGAAAGTCGAATACTTTTATTCTTAAGGGCCATCAATTTCGATCCAAAAACCACTTTTTTGTTAGGGTTAAATCAACTAAAGTTGACAAAATTAAACAAAAATGCATTGGTTCTTCGGTACCTTATTGTGTTCTAGGTTTGTCAGGTTTTCACGGGTTGGATGCTCACATTCGGCATGAAATGATAACATGAGCAAATCATTATTACATGTTCGGATATAATAGAGCCTGGGGAATATTGTGACAAAGTCAAGTAAAGCGGAGCAATAACTCAACAGTTATCGGGGTGTGATACATGTCGCCCTTCCGGGTTATTAGATCTCCTAAAAGGTTAACTCGTAATTACACCAATGAGTTTAAATGATCTTAAAATCAAAAAAGTTTTGAAGGAAATTTGCTCATGTTAATTCATGCTAACCCATAAAGAAAACGAACTTTTAGAATACAGAAACAATCATCTTAATGTATATTTATTTAGAGTCTGAGGAGAATAATTTAAAAACAATTCCGTTTCATTTGTTTTGCCTATTACAGCACTAAAGACTACTAAAAACAAATCCGTATTACTTCTTATACGGACTGTCTATTGCCATTAAAGGAGAACGAACGTCATATTTTTTTTTCTAATCCATCTAACTAACCATAATAAAGATGTACCAATGTTTAAAAACGAATAAATAATCCATTCATTGTATTAATTTAGCGTTCTTCTGCTGATAAATTGAGCTCCGGTCGCCGCCATATGCAATTTCGAAATCCACGGTTAATTGTTAACATAACTTCTTCCGACCGCGAATGTGCAATAAACAAGATGGCCGACTCAGAGGAAGATGTGTTACAAATGTGTTTACATACGAAATAGAAACTATTAATTCCATGAATAAAAAAATATAGAGTGATGATCGTGTACTCCGAAGATTGTATTATACTTTTGCTAATTTATCAAAAGATAAGTTTGACTGTAGTCGCAGTGGATTTGGATTTTTTGGTTTGAAATAAATAAATATAATAAATCCATTAATTTTGTTCTAAGTTGACTTGATGAAGCTTGAAAGAATGCTAGAACAAATATGTACATATGTATTTATTTATAGTTACAAAAACAAAGGGTTCTGTTGCTTCTGATAATTGTGCTACGTTGTTTGTTTTTAGCCATATCTTACCTGAGAACTGATCATTGTCTCCACAGGGACACGCTAAAGCTCTGAAGGTCCCGTTTCGAACGTTGTTTTTTCGCGCCCTGTCTTCAGAGCTTCAGCGTACCGGCTGCCAAAAACTAACTTCTGAATATCAGGTAAGCCATATCTTACGCGTCTTTGGTGGGTTAGATCTTTCAAGGTCAGAAAAACAAATAATATTTACACAGTTAGTTCGCGGTTCCTACCTCATAATACTAGATCCAGGTCCCATCTTCAAGCATTTTCTATCTCCAAAGCAATAAAATAGCGATGATCGTAGTAAGAATAATAACAACTTTTATCCTTCGTAGGAGGTGATCGTGGCGACGATACGACTTCAAATTCACTGTGAGTTATCTCTAACTTATGTAGATTCGTTTGTGCTAAAAATGTTTTTAGACGTTCGTTCTCCTTTAATGGAAAATAATGTCCGTATATATGAGTCTGTGTTGCGTAGCCTGTCACGCCGTGCTCGTGCTGAATTACCGCAACATTATATACATATACCTACTCACAAATGCATGAAACGGGGGTGTTGGCTGCTAATAATAGAAACTTGTTGCAATGTAATAACGTCATTTTTGTGCAGTGACTGTTCAAAAAGGATAATAACAAATGGCCCTTTGACCTTTGAAAACAAGAAAAAATACGGTAAAATTGCAAGCATTTTAGAGATTTAGAGATTTAAGAGCCTCCCTTAAAAAAGAAAAGATGAATAACTGGCTACTTGCTCGCCGCAGTTTGAAAGCAAATTTCCGTATTAGCCAATTAACTTACAATATTTAGTTCATGCTGAATTTTAAAACATAAAAAAATCTTTATCATATTGTTACAAATGTCAGCCAATCAACATACAGTGTTTATTTAGTATGTGTGAAATTTGAAACTTCTCAGAAACAAAATTGGCACTAAATGACATCGTATGAAATGCGTGATATTTTGTTTCCTTTTTGCACCACAGTGTATACTGAATTTATCAATGTTTTGCCACATTGTCTGCAGTGATGATCTTTCATCTTTGATAAAAATCAAAAGTATGATTAAAAAAAATTACGGCAGACCAAATTATTTTTTAATTTTGAACTTGCGACACCTAATATTGAGAAACGTAGATAGTTTTCCAAGAAATTTGGACAGCTTTCTGAGAAATTGCAGCCCCTGAATATTGAAATCGCGACAGCTCTCTGGGAAATTTATATGACTTTCTGAGAAACATGGACAGCTTTCTGAGTAACTTGGACAGCGTTTTGAGAAACTTGGATAGCGTTCCGAGAAACTTGGTTTAGCCCTCCTTTGCTTCCATAAATATATTATATTAAAACGAAGCGTTTATCTGAAGATTATATATTCTAAACACCCCAACGCTGAAACTTCCCAGGGATTCTCTAATTATTTTTATGTCTTCTTTATGTAATTTCTTTTCCTTCTCAAAGTCTCTGCTGAGGAAGATATGTAGCCTGGGCAGAGTTCACAAAAAATCGTTTTTTCTAGTATAACAAAAGATTTAGTTTCTATAGATTTTGTTTTTACAGGTGATAAGCAGAATCTTGTGTGAAGTAAAATTGCAAAATCTATGTTTTCAAAATGGCTACCATATTGACTATCTATGCTTATTAGGAATTCAATTTATTTATAAGAAACATGTGTGTAACAATGGTACGTCCATGGTGTAATTAAATTTAAAACTGTTGTTAAAATAGTTTATTTAGTCTCCTTTTTTTTGTAAATTTTAGTTTGAATACAACCACTACAAGTTAACGTTGTCTTACAAACACTCCTATGAAAATTGCTGTCTGAAGTGCCTAACTTTACACAGATGTGATTGAAATGTTATCTGATTTCTAAAACATTTCGTTCATAGTACTTCTTACTATTGTGTCGGCCAACCTGTTTAGAATTTTGTTTTTTCATATTTGTAGGAGGTAACGATAACATAATGTGTCATACGTTTTTAAATTCTGAAAGTATGGCTTATACGAATTGATTTAGTTTTATTTTGTACAATTTATCTAGGATCAGTTTGTTTTTAAAAAAATGGTAACTAAGCACAATATCGCATTACCAACCATTTTTTGACAGGTTGCAACTTTTTTTTTATCTTCTTATTTCTGCTTGAAAAAGGTTCTGACAAATTCTGGCGACTAAAATGTTTTTTCACTCAAAGATTTGTTCTGTGCTACCTGCTTTGCCTCGATAACGTCATCATAACTAATGACGTCTTCAAAATAATAACTTTGCTAAAGTGTTTATGTGTTGACTAAGCCTTCTAGAAAGTTCCAACCCTCTAGCTTAGTTTCATCAGAAGGTGTGAAGGGGGATGGGTGCCTCCCGTATATTCAGAATCCCAAAATACTCGACCTGAATTGGGATAACTCTCCTCTTGCTATAAGTTTCGAACGACGTTGTTCTAGCGTCTTACTGCGAATTTTGAACACGTTTTTGCCCATTGGTAAAGATAGAAAATGAGTTTGCAGGTTATGAAATATATCATGCATTCTTGCAACCATAACCAAATTAACCAGAAGCCGGATTGTCTTGAAGAATCCCGATTTTCATAAAGTAGAGTGAATAGATCGAACAACGATACCGTTACGTACCTATACATATAAACGTAAAAAAATAAAACAGGTCGTTTATGTAAAGAAACAACCATGCTGTCAGTTTATACACACAAGTCTACACACAAGTCTCGAAATAACATCATCTGTGAAGGAGCATTGTTTAGCTAAAAACTGTACTAAAAACTCCACCACAGGC
This sequence comes from Neoturris breviconis, assembly GCA_032360805.1. Lineage (NCBI taxonomy): Eukaryota > Metazoa > Cnidaria > Hydrozoa > Anthoathecata > Pandeidae > Neoturris > Neoturris breviconis. The sequence goes on along the minus strand of JAULBZ010001285.1, from coordinate 2,121 downwards.
GTTATCCGATCGTTATTTTCAGGCCTCTGACGCTGATGCCGCAGAGAGTTAAATTGTCCACTATATAGTTGTTTTCTCTAAAAGAGACGCTCAAAATATATCAAATAAACATCAGCAGACCGTTCTCTGGCCCGTGCTCTATGCTTGCGTAGGGGAATGAGCTCGGCAAACGAGACTTCTCTATCAGCACATCATTTCTTAAAGTGGTTTTGAACAACAGTGCTTTGTAAATTCCCCTTGTCAATTCAAGAATGCAAAACATTCGACCAATCAAATTTCTGAATTTTAGAAAACCGCGGCGAAAATGCTAAATAGAAACCGGGCTTTAGAAACTTGGACCAGTTAACACTTCTAAATTTCAATTGATCCATTTTGCAACTATGTGAAACCTCCTGAGGGACACCGGAATATTGAGATAAAGAATAATTCTAACACCTCGGTTTTTGTTCTGTATCAGATCTGATAATAAACGCAGCTGCTCAATATTTTTATATTTTAAAAAAGAAATAATGCCAGCATTTCCTTTTTTCCTTTTCTACTTCTATATTTTTACAAAGTGCGTATAAAATAAAATGTTTTCTGTTTTAGTTTTTACATAAAGTGATAATATCTTTTTTTCTACTCCTAAATCTTCGTTCACCGTTTGTGCGAAATATAGCAAGATCATGGTTGACTGACTATATAATCACACATACAGTTTTCCATCATTTCGACTGTCCATCAGCAAAAAATGCTCTCATTCAGCATTCAACAATAAGGCTAGTGATCGAAAATAATCAGTGTGGAGGAGTGGATCTGTAACAGTTTCATTCTACAAAATCTGAAAATTCACAGTGATTATTTGCTCTTATTTCAAACACCGAATGTAAGCTATGCATTGTCATAACTTCATAACATTTGATAGAACTATGCTGTAGTGTTGAAATTTTCCAGAAAGTTAGATCAACCCATAATAAACCTCTTTGCATATTTATTTATCGGATGACGTCATTACTTGTAATGACGTCATCAAGCAAAAATTTACCCAGATATACCCAGATAAATGTCTCCACAAGCCACTTTTGTTTCCATTTTGCATTTTTAGACGCCATTTTGACGTTATATTTCCCAGATTTGTCTTGGAAATATGCAAATCGGAAAGTACGGGTGGATTGAAACCTAAATTTTGCTTTCTGAAAATATTCCGATATTTGAACATCGGAAAAGTTCAGAAAAAGGGCGCCAGAAAAAATACAACCCTGTGTTAACCATTACGTGGACTAATTTATGAAGTTGTAACAAATTATTTTTTATGTAGGAAAATTGATCTCTCTCTAAAAGTATTCAGATGGAAAGTACTATCACTCTGCAAGATGTTAATCGTTCATGAAACGTATTATGTATTGGGACAGCTGCGGAATATATAACGCCTACTGGAAATCATGAAAGTTCACTGAATGCGTTTCAAGAAAACCCTTTCCTTACGGAGGCGAGATTTATGAACCAATGATTAAAATTTTAAATTAATTTTAAAAAGTTTAAAAATCAAAAAACTGATAATATCCCAGTGGGCGAAAACAAATATTCCCAACATACTTTTAATTTCTTAATTTCTTTTTTTCCTGTGGATTTCTTGCGCACTGGGGTCTTTCTATATATAGAATAGAAAATGAAAATCTAAACACAGGTGTTTTGAAGGAAAATAAAAAACAAAATTATAATCGTACTACAGCCAAACTATAACCATATACGCTATAACATTTCAGAAAGTTTTGCTTGATACGTCTAAATATAATGGCAGTTGAAAGTGTAGCATATGTATTCATAGTTATAACTATATTGCTGCATTCAGTTGGTTTAATATTTTTAAGCATATATAGGCGGATATATACGAATAAAATACAATGGATATTTCTAGTCAATCTAAGTTTATCAGAATTACTTATTGCATTATTTGGTTTAGCAGCGCGCATCTTACCACAAATGAACAACAATGTATATACAAAAACCATCCATTGGATTGGCATACCTTTTGTTTATTATGCAGCAATGATAATGTTAACGATTGATCGTTTCTTTCAAATCTATCTAAATATCAAGTACCAATTGTATTGGACTGTTAAAAGAACATATATCTCCATA
>JAULBZ010001284.1:0-23068 GCA_032360805.1 Neoturris breviconis | reverse complement strand
GTAGTTTAATAGTTTTACAAGGGATCAGGTGCTATTTTCTGGTGGTGAGGTGATGATATGACGTCAGTGGAGTGTGTGTCGGACACATCATTGGATGACTCATCGGATGATAATACTGTAAGGGGAACATCCAGTGTATCGAAGGGTGATCGTAGAATCGTAGAAGCTAGAATCTGAATCTTCGCCTGGCTTATCTTTACGTACTATACGTGGCTCGAATTGAAATCCTATGATTTCTTTCTTGTTATTTGCAGCCATTTATCTCGCTAGATTTATCAAACTAGATCACACTTTTTCTATTAGGAAGCCATGCTATTGTATTCTTAATTAACATAAGTTCGATATTCGAAAGTTCAGGTAGATTTCATAACACAGGACGGGGTAAAATATAAACACATTCGCATTTTCCTGACTGTTTAATATCTGGTCATTATATCGATCTACTTGATGACGTCACGGCGGGAGCCATATTTAAATGTTTATTTTGAAGAAGACAAGATGGCGACTGGCGGACAAGAAGCGGAATGAGGTCATATTGAAAATATAACGCGAGGTTTGCTCCCCATAGGTACTCTGTATGAAAAATAAACTGCAGATTCCTTATCTACCCATTTCACTCTTTCATTTTATTAAATTTTGGTTTTGCTCGGGAGGTAAGCTTTAAAGTCAGTGTGGGATATACGAGGGTGCCGACTCATCACCGTATGACCCCATAATTTACGAGGTAATTTACAGTGCTTACGGGGTAAAAGTCGGATAAGAAATCTAGACTTACACCGTAAGTTCCCGTTTCAATACGGGTTACAGGGTTTTACGGGAATCTCAATTTTTAGAACCTTTTGAACCTGATTTTTTCCGTTGGAGTATGTTGTTCCCATGATTACAACAAACAAATCAACTCTGTTTGACTTGAACTTTCCACTCAGGCCTTCACAATTTACGTGTCGGCGACGAGCAAAGTCTGCAACACAAAGTCTAGCGAACGCAAATTTGTGCATGTTTCTTCGACTCATCTTTTAAAATAATGAAACATATTTTCTTTGCCTAGTTTTGGTTCAATAGATTTTGATTACAAAGCAAATAAACAAAAAAACTTGTTCAAAGTCCGCCGTAAAAACGCTAGAACAACGTTTTCTACGTTGTTCTAGCATTATTACTGTTGACTTTGAACAAGTTTTGGTCCACTAGATTTGTGTTCTAGGTACAGCTTCATTTCTGAGAAACTTATTAATACATAATTGATAATATAAATTTATTTCTAAAATAAATACCGTTTTCAATAGTTTGTATATATTTTACGTACAATGAGGCGCCGGGGATTGTGCCACGTGTATGGTTTCTTTTTAAATTTTTTGAATGATTTAAAATATTACTGTAGTTGACCTCTGTCCCCACGAAGATAAATGGCGGTCAGGAATAAATAAACACGGCTCCGTTTTTAAATTAAACCATAGTAAAGGTTCAGGATAAATCCAGATTCATTAACACCCTCAACTTCACAGTGGGCTGCATTTATGTTGTAAGACCTAACCTTGGTCGTTCTGGGTGTCGTTTTTGTGAGCTGGAGTCAGACCTTCAGCCGTCCTACAAGAAACTATGTGACTATGGTGTGACTTGCCTAATAACTTTGACGAGTCTCCTGATATTACGCGATAGATTTGTTTGGCCGTCATAAATTTCATTCACGAGAGCCTTTTTTGCTTTTGTAATTTTTATATTTTACTGTTGTATTTTACCCTAACGGCGGCATTTTTTTACGGTCCTACTTTTTAGGAAATTCAGACTATTACAGTGTTGCTATGTAAAAATTGATGTAATCACACAAAGAATTTTTTTTATTTTTTAGCTTTCCACACGAATTGGCTAATTCTGAGCGGTAACATGACGGGGAAAAAACTCAGAAAAAAAATTGTGTCTTCATGATCACAAAGGGGTATAATTTTAATTCTAGTTCTCTATGCGAATTAGCTCATTCTGATTAAACATATTATGCAAAAAAAATTATAAAAAAAAATTTGAGGATTTTGCGTGTGCCATCTATCCAACCTTGTTGCCAGGGCTTCTTTCCGCTTGTTATAAACCGCTTTTAAAGGGACGGAAAAACGGAAAGAAGCCCTGGCAACGAGGTTGCGATCAATCGAACGTCTCTCGTGGCAAAACCGATACTAAATTTATTAACTCTTGGGGAAGGGGGGGGGGGAGAGAGAGCACGATTTACTTACTAGGTCATCACACTCCTAGATTTAGATTGGCGTGTGGTCAAAAATTGCACGCCATGTCAGGATCGAAGAGTGTGTTGGAGAGGGGTCTTAAATAATGCTACCCAAGTTGCATGGAAAGAAGTTCTAACAAAGCCTTTTCACAAACGACATTGACGTACGCAAGCGCTGGAAAAATAAATGTCAATGTTATCATATTTTTCCATGAAAAACTACGAACATTTGTTCTCATATTCATCGTAATTTGTGCTATCATTGTTGATAAAAATAATTCTGACGCATACGCAATACGCAACTTACAATACAACGAATAAGCTTAAAGTCTGTTTTCATTCAAGAAAATCTTGTGCGGAGAGGAAAAACTTGTTCAAAGTCAGCAAAATAACGTTAGAACAATGTTCAGTGAACATTGTTCTAACATTAGTTCCATGACTTTGAACAGGTATTTGTCGGAGGGGAGCATTAACAGACGATCTTTTTGCCGACGACGGTATTATTTCTACAAGAAAACGGGAGAATTACGAAGCAATTGTGATAATTTTTGCGTACACGTGAATAGGGCTTTAAGAAACTTATTGTTTTATAATCATGACTGGATGGAGATGAGCATATATTATAAAAGCTGGATGGAGATGAGCAGCAAGTACAATTACACATTACACTGGTTGCTAAACTGTTTAAGTTAGCTTGGAACAGAAGCATTGATGTGCAGGTAATCTGTGATGGGTTTAGGAAAGCGGGAATCTACCCGTTTAATAGAAACGCGGTAAATATTACTTCCCTATTAGATATACCACTGAAGGAAGAGTAGGATGTCAGACTCCCCAGCTAGAACCAGAAGAGACAGAATCAATATTACCACCGCCATTGCTGACACCACTAGCTCATATACCATTGTCATCGAGACGCCAATTGGGTTTGCAGATTTGGTAGACATTTGTATCATGCCGACCAGAAAAATCAGCGAACTCAAACGTAAACCGAAGCTATCCATGCCTGAATAATAGATTTTTAGACGGAATTCACAAAGATACCTGCAGAAAAGGTGAATTAAAAAAAGAAAAAGAGTGGGAAAAGAAGAAAAGTTGAAAAAACAAGGAAAAATATCAAAAAAGAAACAATCTAAGACGAAAAAGAAAGAAAGCTTGATAAAAGAAGAGAAGACGATGAATACGGGGACTATCGTTCCAAGCAGTGCGATGATGATGATGGAGATGCTGATGAGTGGGTAGGTTGTAGCAAATGTGATCGTTGTTATCACTTTGTATGCACCCTAATCATCTCAAAAAATGAGGATTTTATTTGTGATTATTGTAAATGAATCGTTTTCTCTTTGTAGTTTTTGTTTTGTAAAATTGTTAATGTAACTCAACCTTGTTGCCAGTGCTTCTTGCCTTTTCTAAACATAAAAGAGCGACGAAGAGTGCCGCTCTTCCGTGTTTCAAAAAGGCAACAAGCCTTGGCAATGAGGTTGAATGTGATTAAATTTGTTCCAAAAAGCTATCACATTTCCTCCTATCTACCAACACTTTTCTCTCTAATGTCTAATCAAATATAATTTAAAGCAATAAGAGTATGAGATTTCAATATCATTTTTATGTTGAATAACTCGTACATATTAACAGGACGTTACCTAGAAAATTTGTGGGCGTCAATCCAAACGTTAAATTGTTTGCACTTTTCTGTTCTGCATCAAATACTTCTTTAAGCAATCAAAAAATGCAATAAGTAATATTTTTATCGTCTTTTTATTTTTATTGAAAATTAAAAAAGGTAGGGTGTCATCACTGAAGTAGGATTGGCATTGCATATGATTTTAACCATCACCTAAAAAAAAAAAAAATTTAAAGTGAAAAACTGCCTTAATTAAACTTGCAGGCCATGTAAACCGAACCTTATTTATGGGGTAACGTAAGCTGGGCTAAATTTACGGCAAGACATTTTGTTATTATCATAACCCCTGTTTTTTGTGTTTAAGTTATTTAAAACAAGCGATATACATTAAATGATTAAACTATGAACGTTTATGATTAAAATAGAAAGAAGTTCGTTGGTAAACATTGTTAAACATTAGAAATTTCTCTTATAATTTAATATTTGACATGTTTGTAACGTCATGGGAGTTTAAAATATGGTCAAAAGACCTAAAAAGACACTAATCAACAAAATCATGTTGAAGAAAAAGGTCGCAAAAGTGTAATGGCGGCCTTTGAACGAAGGAAAACAAAAACAACGAATTCATGGTTTTAAATACTCACAACTTCAAAAAAATAGTATTTAGGTATTTGCTAACATGTTATCTATCTTTTAAGAGTAACTTGTCTGGTCACCTCGGGTCCCCTTTAAGATTCATCATTGTGGATGTTGTGAATAATGCTGAATTATTAACACTGAAGCAAATAGATGGTTTACTACTTGCCAAGGAAAAGTTTTAGATTGGTACGCTAGTTACTAAGCACCAGGGACTGAACAGCTCTCATGATTGGAACCGTCCTAAACGCTTAGATTGAGAAAAGTGATTAACAGAAACCATTCGTAGTTTAATTATTACCGTAGAAACCATTCCTTTACATTTGCAACTGTTTCTTTTAAACAATAGTTACTAGGCTTCTAATTACCTAGTCACAGTTTTAACAGAAATAAAGGTGTTTTTAAAAATGTAGATATTATATATATAGATAGAGCTTGTTGATAAAATTGTGCCTATGTGGCAACGAAATATTCAAATAATTTTAATTTAATTCTTGTGTTCTGTTTTTAACTTTTTTGGTTGGTTTCTTGTCTCTACATTTGTGTTACCATATATTATTATAATTGGATCAACTGGAATCTTTGTACAGCCGTTTTAAAATTTGTGTTACAATACATAAGGTAATCATTATCGTAATGGCTTTGGAGTTATATATATGATAATCACAAGTTTTTGGAAGAATTTTAAGTGTGCAGAAATAATAGTGGACTGAGCCGGATTTGAACCGGCGACCTGTGGATTTCCGTTCCAACGCTCTGCCAACTGAGCTATCAGTCCGATGGTAAGGCGTGTGTACACCTCGTTGTAGCTTTATGCTCTTACACACTTAACCCTTACCATCAGATTGAGAGTAGTTGGTGGTTCGAACACGTCTAGTGTCACTATTATTACTGCACACTCACCTCAGACCATGCATTTCGGCAATTTTGCCTTCATCAGCAGTATATTTATTATAAGGTAATCAATTATCGAAATGGCTTTGGAGATATATATATATTTGGTAATCGAGTTTTTTGGAAGAATTATATATATATATATATTAAAAAAAAAATACTACAGTTTGTATCAGATTTAGGTTTTTGAGCAAAGGTATCTTCCTGGCATGATTCTATGATAATATTCCATAAAGAGGAACACATATGTTAAAATGACGTCCTAATTCTCTGGATAATTAGCTACCAACAAATCCTCAGTGAATGACAAATGAGAAAAAAAAGGACTTACTTTGACAAGACGGATAGTCGCAATAATCTTTCGCCTTATTATAGCGCAACGAATTAGGGCAAGTCTGTTTGTGAGGTCCAGAATGGGCACATTGAATGAAACCATCACATTTATCAGGATCAACATAATTTCCAATTGCTTTCCCATCACAAAAATTTGCTGTGTTTAAAACAAACATTATTGTTTTTCCAGTAGTTGAAATAAGAGTAAATTCAGCCGGGAAAAACCTGTAGAACGTTGTTCTAAGGTTATTTTGCCAACTTCGAACGGTTTCTGCCGACGGGAAATTATTTCCTTTTAAAGCAAAGATAAGCGCTTATTAGATAGGGCGGTTCTAAGAAAAATATCATACCGTCATTTTCCATTTCATCCTTGAAGTACTCTTTTATTTCATGTTCCATAAAGTCTTCGAACAGACTTCTCTTGGTATAATAACAGGAAGCTAAAGAAAAGAAAATACGTTGCTACAGTTTCACAAAAACGATATAAAGAGCGATTTTAACGAGACCATCTCAGTAGGCTTGCGACGTTTTATCTACGTTAAAATTACGTCGTTTTGACGTAGCGACGTATTGTGACGTTCAATTTTTATCAAACGTTGCGTGCCTGCAGGGATTCTTAACGCGGATTTTCACCAGGCAAAATCATTTGCACGAATTCTAAATGAAGCCATTACATTGATTGGAAGCGCTTTCAACCAATGTAATGGCTTCATTTAAAATTCGCGCGAACGAATTTGCCTATGGTATAAATATTTAGTGATTTTTTATATAAATGAATTTAGTTACCTGACACAACCAATACCAGTGCGCAAAACAATTTAATAATCATCTTTGCTTGTTCCAAAGTTACAACTTCTATATAAAAAAAATAATAATAATATAGAACAAACAAACAAATAGACAAATAATTAAATAAACAAATAAACAAACAAACAAACAAACAATACACCTACCGTCCTCTTTAAAAGCTTTCTTCTAAAAGTGATAGTAATTTTTTTAACACTCTTCTATTTATTTCAATGCAAAATGTTCCGTTTTCCATCCATGCTTCCGGTGACGTTTCTTTTACATTCGTGCATATACACTCATCCATATACACTCGTGCAAATACACTCGTGCATAAATGATTGGATAGTCATTTAGAATGTATTAAAACTAAATACAGTGACTATAAATCCCACAATTACGGATCGAAAATTTTAATGACATAAATAAAAGCTATGTCTATTCTCACCCAACTTCGTTCCTAGTCATACTTGCTATTTGTCACATATAGCATATTTTTTTATCAAATAACAACTATTAGTTTTGTTCCTCTCTACCACCATCAGTTCGATTAGGTACAACGATAAGGTGTAAGAAACAACGTTGAGCTGTTTGAGTCTATATGTATAGACTTCGTAAAATGCAAAAAGGCCTCCTGAACAACTGCAGTGTCAGTGAGGTCAACAGTGCTATATTCTATATTTACTGCGGACAGTTTACAAGTATTTGCCAACTGCAATCCTGGTCAAATGTAAATGGAATTCTTTTGTTTTAATTTACAAAATATTTGAAAAATAATCCCTCCCCCCTCCCTCCATAAACAAAGTTGCCTTGGGCTTGTTGGTCAGGCAAGACAACTTTGTTAGTTGGGTAAAGGGGGATGAGAATTTCTAGAGAAAATTCCAATAGTTTTGTCCTACATTGTGGGTTATAGTTTAGAAGCAGCCACTATGGAAGATGTTCTTATTCTGACATCCTTTTTGCGAGTAATCTTAGTATAAAGCACACATTAAAAAACGGCTCCTTTTCCCAGCTGGATATGAGTATAGATATATGTATAGATATGAACATAGTCTAAAGAACATATATTTCTCCAGCTAAATAAGCTTTTCCTAAAACGGTACAGTTTTCTCTCGTAAGAACGCCTCTTTTTCCCAGCTAACCACATGGCCATCGGCTATCCTAGAACAGATCATTTTCCAGCTAGAAAATTTATTCCGAGTCTGTTCCTTTTTATCTGCTTAGAATAGTTCATTTTTCCGGCCAGAGCTTCTCCAACAGATTGATTTACCGGTCGACTAAATGCCAGCTCAGAACAGCTCATTGTTACAGACAGGAGGTGAATAACAGACAGGAACAAGTCAAATCTCCAGCTGTAACATTTTTCCCGGAAGGTGAGAACAGGTCTAAATCCTAGCCAGTAAACCTAAAACGCCTATTTTTAAGAACACCTCTGTTGCCTGTTTCCGATAGTTGCATTGTATGTATCTTTTAAAAAAAGACGTGTTTTGATTAATGTTTTACTTGTAAGAAACTCCTAAGAAACTTTTAATACTGAAAACAACAAGATTGTAAGAAACTTTCGGCCTTACCTAAAGTTCTTTAAAAAAATAAGTATACTTTAGGAGTTTTTCTAAAATTCTATTTGGATGGTTTTCAGAACATAATGGTCACTTATTGCCATAGTAACCATTTGTTAGGTATAAGGGGAGCGGGAAATATGTTAAAATATCACAGGTCATAAATAATTTAAATGCACATTTCCCATTGGGCAAAAACATTGTTCTAGCGTCTGTACAGCGGACTTTGAACAAGTTGTTCTAGCGTCTGTACTGAGGACTTTGAACAAGTTTTTGCCCATTGGGTTATTATCAAGCAGTGGTGCTTTTTTTTGGAAGCCGTTTTATACTCGTCAAAATTAAGAATACGACGTCGAATCAACGTTGAAACCCCGTCAAAACGACGTAATCCCACCGACCTACTTGCAATAGCAACAAAACAATGTGGCTGTTAACATATTGTAAAGACGGGGATAGATTGTCACAGAAAAAATATCCAATCAATTTACACGTGTGACATTAAATTTCTACCAGTAGATTGTCCACTTTTATATTTCGCAGGGAATTTGCCTACAGGTATGGGAGAGTTCATGAGGGTCTTCACTAGGCGAATTCTAAATGAAGCCATTACATAAGTTGAAAGCGACGTTATCTGAACGAATTCACCTAGTGGAGATCTGTTTTAACATCAGTACAAATATTTCCGGTGACGGGAACTTTATTGTTTTCATTTTTTTTGTAAAAAGTACCTTATTTCGTACTAATTTTCGCGTATTTTTCGCAACGAGAAAACGTATTTTTGGTGCATTAACACATTCACGTGAACTTGTTCCCAGTGGTTTTTGTTTCTTCAATTTTTCTAGGTTTACCCCCGAGATGAGATAATAAAAACACTTATAACATGGATTCTTTTATTTACCCGCCAGAAAAGGAAAAAATAGACTCGCAAGAAAAATAAATAAATAAAAAAATGAGACCCACAAGAAAAAGAATTTACCCACGTAAAAAAAAAATTGACCCGCGTAAAAAAAAAAATTGACCCACGTAAAAAAAAAAATTGAACCACGAAGGCACGAGATAATTCTAGACCCACGAAGACACCAGGGCACGAGTGCACGTAACCCACGAGACCTACGATGGCACAAGACTCACGTAATTTAGCAGACTCTACAAATATCTTGTGTATAACAAAAATACAGAAGGTATTTGCTAAGGAAAGAAGGTCTGAAAACGAAATTGAGAAAGCAATTGACTATATAATTTGAGCTGGTAAAGATATTTAATAACCAGTAATTAACTACCAACTGCTAATTACCAAATCAAATTATATTATTGTTAAAAATGTATAACAAAGTGCAATTACTATTTAGAAAATATTGTTCCTGTTCTTCTCAAGTAAGGATTTTATTGCCTACGTTTATAGACCTTCCAAATCTCAGTATTTCAAACTTGCAGGATTTTGATTTTATGGCAGCTATAACAACGTCGAAGGAATATTAATAAGACGCGTTTATCACTGTAAATTTTCCCTCTTTTTATATTAGTTAAAAAGAACGAATATTTATCAACATCATCAACTTTTTCAAGATTTAGTCTAAATGACTAATTAAAATGCTTGGTCGGGAAGAGTGATTAATTGCTGCTTAATGATAAAATCCCCCTCCCCTCCCTCCCTCGGTTAAATTTAAGATTAAATTGATGTGACATCAGTTTCCACCAGCGGAATATCTTATTTTGGGCCAATTTTGATCACCTATTCAGCGTTTATAAATTAAAAACATCTGGTCTCTTTGTTTCTGTCATTAGAAACCATTTTGGTGAGGTACAGGGAAGGGAGAGGTGTGGTCTAAAAAATATTTGATTCAACAAAGGTTCCTGGAAAATTATCTAGCGGTGAATATTTTCATTAGGGAAATATTCGCGAGGAAAAAATTCGTCCGAGAAATAGTTAGCAGAGAAAACAATTCGTCTGGAAATATTACGACACCAAGCGAAAAGTTCGACCCTATTATCCGACGAATTTTTTCCCGTTAAGGTAAGTCATTAGATGTGCTAAGTCAGGGATATCCCTGTGCTGGTACACGTCGTGAGATTAACGTCGAAACAATCCTCTGACGTGTGTCTATTGGCTCTGGTATATTTGGTTTTCTCGTTTTGCCTGATGAGGTGCACGGTGTGATTCAGAACAACAATCGGGAACGAGTTTATAAGTTCACATTTTGTTAATTATGCAATTAACGCGGTTGCAATTGGTAAATATTAATTGCAAAATAAACGTTGGACTTATAAATAATATTTTGAATATCATAACGGAAGTATATATTGAACAGTAAAATCGTGAATACGATCCCGTATAACTTCATATACTGACTGTGTATTGCATTAATGATGTCATTGTATTTGTGTGATAAGAGACCGTCTCAAAATTTCGCTCCAAAACCATAGTAGGGTTAAATCAACTAAAATTGACAAAATTCAACCACAATGAATCAAGACGTGCTAGATCAATGAGCTTGCAACGAATAGGATTATTCGATACAAAGAAACCAATCCATTGCAAGATCATTGACTCGGTACTCTGCTCTGTAGATTTTATTTTAGAATCTTTCTTACTGGAATCACTGTGAATACAGTTTTGAAAACAATATACCTATTCACAATTACATGAACACGAAATGTTGGGCTGCTCAAAGTAGAACTTGTTGTAATGCAATAACTTAAGAAGAAGGTATTGCATTGCAACAAGTTCTACTTTGAGCAGCCCAACACTTCTTGTTCTTGTATATGCGAATAGGTCTATATTCAAAGCATCGCAAATTCTAATCTACAAAGACTATTATTAACGAAAAGCGATGATTCGCCGTTTTACTGCAAAAATATAACTGAAGAAGGGAGTTTTACCTTAGCATCTTAGGATAAATAAATATATAAATCAAAGGTACGGTATTAAAAGTTTCCCACCAAATCAAGAGAAAGTTAAACCTAAGCACATCAATATCATTTGCATATACACATTAATGTTTGAAATATGTCTTTATTAAGAGGGTAAAGTTTCAGATCCAACAAACAATTGGAAAATATTTTACAAGTTAAAATGTGGAGGAGAGTAGTGAAATTTTATATCAAGGATAAACACCCGAATTTTACACCCGAATTTTAGCATTAGGATTTCATGTCCTTATTTAAGCTGATAAAGTTTAATATCATATAAACAATTGGAACAGGTAGAAATATATCAAATCATTGTGGGCGAAAGTAGTGAAATATCCTATCATAGCCTGAAGCAATACTCAAAAATAACTTCTCCACAGTGGATATGAATTGCATACACACATTATACATCATAAATCATACATCATTACACGTCATAGCATTATATACCATGTATGCTATGTATAATAAAGTATACTTTAACTAATAATATATTTACGTTGTCCTGTAGAACTATAAAATATAAGTACATTGAGCATAATGACAACAATTTTTTTATTTGCCATGTAAATTATTTTTATACTCTTAATTTAATTTAATGAGCTCTAACTAAAACGTATACATAGTGGGCAAAAACATGTTCAAAGTCCGTAGTAAAGACCTGCCGACTTTGAACAAGTTTTTGCCCACTGTGTATCATAGTTATATAAAATGTTTTTTCTCAATATAAAAATAAAATAGAATGCTCAAAAATATGGCTACAATCCCTTACATAAATATTTGAGACATTTGTGCAAAAATTTCCACTTAGGCAAAATGACTTAAATGTTACTAGGCAAGGCGAACTACACGAAAATTTGCATTTGTACCAAGAGTCTGGGTACTAGGATGCTCGGATAAATCTCTAGGGACGGTCATTTTCCGTATTTACGTTGTGGTGCGGTGTGAATTGCGTAATGAGATTCGTAAAATGTCCCATAATTTATGTGAACGGTTGTAGACAGGAAGTTGCTAATCAAATAAGTGGAATTCAGCTAAAAAAATAACTGCTAAAGGTCTCTTTCCACTAGAAGAAAAATACGCTTCGCAAGCCAAAAAACACCTAAAAACTACTCCACAGGAGCCGTCCGACGGTTATTTCACCACGGTTGGTAATGGCATCAAAATTGATGTTACTTATCCCAAATGTGATGTCATTACATCAATAAATGGCTGTGTCTTCTTTCTCTAGATCGTATTTACAAAATTGTATCTGATTGTTGGATTTTCACTAGCCAAAAAATCGCTGTAAAAGCCAAAGGAAGACATAACATTGGTAGATACCAATGAAATGTCGTTGTTTGGCTTTCGCAGTGAATTGTTCGTCTAGTGGTACTTAACATTTATGTTACTTGTTTTAACTTTTTTTGGAATTATTTCTATATTTTGTCTGTTTATATTTCTTTTTTACATGCTTTCGTTTGTGCCACTTTTGAATATTTTTCCTTTTTGAGGTGTTCGTACTTCTCTTTGTACCAGTGGTATCTTTAATCAAACCATTTCTCTCCGTCTCTCCACCGTTATTTAAATCTCCTTCACCATTCGAAAATTCGTGTCCGTTATCTGACTCTCCTCCACCATTCACAAATTCATGAGTTGATACACCAATATCCTTGAATGCATCTTCACTAGATTTTGCACTCTTTTTCTCTCCAACTAGATCGCCATTTGCAATACGTCCATTAAGTACAGGTTCTTCTCCAGCTGTTCTTGTTTCTTCTAGACTTCCCCGACCATCTGAATAAACCCTACTGATATCACCTAATCCTATTGACATGTAAGCTTCTTCGCTTTTTCCTTCTGTTTTCTTTGAAGCTTTATTATGATTTGATAGACTGCTATCTTTTTCTGCAATTAGTTGAACTAGCTTTTTCTTTATTGCTGCAAAATGCATTAACAAATCGGTAACATTTCGATGATGATCTGATTGATTTTCTTCTTGGTTACTGGTATCATTGCTATTTCCATTACCGGCATTACTTTCGATGTTGGTGTTATTGACGTTACTATTGGTACTGTTTTTTACCACTGCAGAAGTATCTGATATAGGTTGCAGGGTTGCATTTGTCGTATAAGATGTTAGTGAAGTTGAGTTTTGGGGATTTACGTCGTTATTTATAGTTGTTCCATTTGCATATTTTAATGTATCTACAGTGTTCAAATTATCAGAAAGCGTATCCACTACATCTTCTTTTTCATCACCGTTTGTATTTGCATCTATTGATAATGATGGTGGCATACGAATGTTATCTTCTTTTGTTGGGACGTATTTATCATCCTCAATTTTCATTAAAAATTTGTGTACATTTTCCATGATATTACTGCCAACAATATCAATTCGATTTTCTTTGTGATCAGATTCTGTATGTTGTTCTCCTTCAGGTTTTCCTACAATATGTTTCTGTTCCGAGGAAATAACTGATTCATCAGTAGTTTTATTCATAACATTATTATCATCTTCCAAACTGGAGTTCTTTTCAGAATTCTGCTCAAATTGAGAGACATTACCAATACTTCCATTAGATGAGTTCTTTTCATGACCGTTTACTTGCGAGAGAACGTTCTTTGAATCTACGTTGGTTTCATTAGATATTTTCGAACTCTTTTCAGGCTTGTTTTTTTCCGAGAGAATATTTTCTACATCTTCAATGGTTTCTTTATCCAAGTTAGAGCCCTCTAATTGTTGGATTAGATCCTTCGCATTTCCCTTAGTATCATTAGAGGTACTAGAGTTCTTCTCAAAGTCGGCTATTTGTGAAATAACGTGTTTTGCATCTCCTTTAGTTCCATTGAATAAACTAGAGTTCTTTTCAGAGGTAAGATTTGCTTTTGCCTTCTTAATGACACTATCATACGATTCCGGCTCCATGGTCATATTTTGAAATAAGGTTTTTATATTATCCAATGTTTTATTGAAATTATCATTGGTTTTATTAACAGACGTATTACGTGGTTTTTGGCTGCAACGATCTCTTTTTAAATCAGCATAAGGATCATTTTTGTAGTCAACTTTTGCAGGAGATGTACTGCTTGATGAACTTTCTTTGTGGTCATCTTTTCCGTCGTGAGGTCCATGTAAATTAGATGGATATATATGTTCTGGAGATATGCTTGTATATGGATCGTTACCATTAGATGCAGTGTTTGATGAACTTCCCTTTGTTGTTTCACTTGATTCTTGTTGATAGTCACCGCAAGAACTTGTTGGTTGAGTTTCTTCCACAGGTTCAGCTTGTTCTGCTGCTTCTTCTGCTTCTTCTGCTTTTTCTTCTTTTTCAGGAGGCCCTGCTACTATTATCTCATGAAGATCAGACTGATGATGATATGGTTGAAATTGATATTCAACTGGATGATTGTATGGAGCTGCTAAATTATGTTCTGCATTGTCATAAGGATGATCAAAGTTGTGATTCTGCAACGGAGCGCGTTCATCATGATTATTAAATTCAAAATTATTCCCGTCTTCATTGTGTGCAAATGCGTGATCATTGCCATATGGAAATGCGTGATCATCGCCATGTGGAAATGTTTGATCGTTGCCATGGTTGTCATGTGGAAATGCGTTATCATTGCCATGTGGAAATGATTGATCATTGCCATGATTGTAATGTGTAAATGCGTGATCATCGCCATGTGAAAATGCGTGGTCATCGCTATGCGGAAATGTGTGATCATCGCCATGATTGTAATCATCATTACAGTTACAATGACATGAATCTGTACCTGGGTATTCACAAGGAGTTTTACAAGGGCTATGCCAGAGTTCGAATGAATGAGGTCCATTATGTGTACAAGGATAACGATACGGATGAGCGTTTTCACCTACGTCATCGTAGTATGTGTGTACACTATCCGTATGTATATGAATGCCAGGAGGTTCCGGAGACGTTATGTGTTGATTATCTAATTCTCCTGAATGAGAGATTGAATGGTCATTATTTAATTCTCCTGAATGAGAAAATGGATGGTCATTACTTAATTCTCCTAAATGGGAGATTGGATGGTCATTATTTAATTCTCCCGAATGTGAGAATGGATGGTAGTTTTCTGTATTACTGTGATATGTATTATGTGTATCAGGAGAATGTAATGGCATCATATGTCCAATAGGTGAACTGTTTAATTCTCCTATATGCGATTCTGTATGATAGTTAGATATAATTTCTGAATGACCCATATCGATAGGTCCTAAATGACCATTTTCTTTACGAACAGGCATAAAAGGTAACAACTGATTTGGATCAGTCCCTGCATTTTCTCCACGATGACTATCAATATATACTTTTTCAGGTGTTTCACTTGGATGATGAACGTGAGAATTCGTTACATGAGAATGATCTGCAAAATCGTAATGCGATGGATCATTATACGGACTTGCTGATCCATGAACTCTAACTGGAGCTGAAATTGGAACTAAACGACCTACAAGAATCTCACCATCATGTGCTTTGGGTGGACCATGATTCTCAGTATGATAATCTGAATGATGATCGGTATCAGGGTGTTCTTCATTTTCTGTATTTTCATGCATCACAGAGTGATTTTCAGAATGTTCTTCATCTGAATTGTGTTCATCTTGGATTGGCACCACTTTCCCAACCATAATTTCATCTTTAAAGCGTGCGTTTTCTGACTTAGGCATGTCAATTATAGGTGACGGATAAGCATTTACAGATCTTGAGTTTTCATCAGTTCCAATTCTAAGATTTTTCCCATGAAACTGTCGAAATGGAGTGAACGATGAAAATTGATTTGATGACGAAGCATCGTGTCTTTCCTAAATACGAATTAAATCATGATAAAAAATACGAATTAAATCAAAGCTGAAAACTATGCCTAATCAGAGGTACGTACGGTATTGAAATTAGCCCGTCAAACTTAGCCTCTTCCACAGACCAAGTTCGATTCTTCTAGATCTCACTTGGTCTGTTTCCTTCTGCACTTAATGTAATATATTGACGTCAGAATCATTAACAGAAAATGCGGTAATGTATGATGATTTTATGCAACCAGAAAATAATTATTTCTTTTTTCATGGTACCATTATTAATTATAATGCCGCAATGAAGAGTGGAATCAAGCATATTTTAAATAAATAAATCAATAATGAATAAATTATCATACATTAACGCATTTCGTGTTAATAAATTCTGATACCAATGTATTACATTAACTGCAGAAGTAAACAAACTAAGAGAGATAGGATCGATCATTGTCTGTAGATCAGGCTAGTCAAACTGAGTGAAAACTAAACCTAGCACATAAATATGACCTTAACATATGAATTAAGCTATATGCATTTATATTCTGTCTGTTTAAATTAAGACTTGCACATAGGCTACATGTACATCAGCTATAACCTGCATGTATATAGGATAAATGCGTATGAATCAAAAACATAATGGTTATATGACATTGATTTTATTTTTTCGAAAATTAAACATGTTAGGCAATATTTGTGCTAGGTCTTAAGCTTGGTTTCCAATAAAGAAAATTTGTTGAGCAACAGTTGTACAACAGTTGTGAGATGCATTGGAAACCGGTGTTGAGCAACACAAAGTTTGTTGCACAACAATATTTTTTTGTCGCACAATAAAAATCTTGTCGTGCAACAAGTGTTGCAGAGATAGATTTTTTTCTATATCTGCGAAAAGCGCACAACAGTTGCACAACAATATCGGAAATCTATTTATGTAAGTTGAGCAACAGTCACGCAACAAGTGTTGTACAATTGTTGCTCAACAAAATTTCTTTATTGGAAACCAAGCTTAAGGTATACAATATGCTTGCTTCAAAAGTTAAGTAGAGGATATACTTACCTGCAGGTAATATAACCCGTGCATATATAGGGGATATATTTACCCCTCCATTTGAACTTAACATGACGTGCAAAATAGAATTCCTATAAACCTCTGCACCTCTTTAAGCCTGAATAAAACTGCCAGTTATCACCGACAAAAGAGTGTTTAAGAAAAGAATGCGGAAGAAAAAAATGCGAAATTAGTTTTCGTAAATTCCGCATTTTTCAAGATTTCAAGATTTCAAGGGCTTTGCTTGATTTTTTATTTATATTGCGAAAAACTTTTTTTAGACCAATTAGGTACCAAAAAAATCTATTTTAATAACTGATTCGCAATCTTTAATTCCGCCAAACCATGAAAATTTACTCATTCGCATTTTTTAATTTGACACAATGTGCTTTTTTCGAGGTGCGATAATAATAAGAATTTTTTTGTTGTTGTTAAAAATCCGGTTACTAAAGGAAAATTATCTCTAGTTATTTATTTTGAAATCACCCAAAATAAATTTCGTCAAAGTCACCAAATTTCAGGTCAATCGGACTAATACAAATACCGTAATGCCTCGATTAAGCGCCCCCTTCCCTTTTTTGCACAAATTTCAATAAGCGCCCCCTCGAATAAGCGCCACCCCCTCGAACTAGCGTCCCCTTCTATAAATTTAAAATTAAATGAGCGCCCGGGTGCTTATTAGAATTCGACCTTTTTTAAAACATTTTTTAGTGAAAACGAAAGTCCATATATAGATTTTTGCTGTTAGATGAGAATTCAGATGATGAAGATATATATAGATATTGATTAAGAAAAGAAGAAACAGTATAATACGAGCATATCATTGTGGTGTTTTTTCTATTCTCCCGAAAATTTCTAAATACCTTAAGTTTTGTTGATTAAATAAGCGCCGTCCTCGAATAAACGCCCCCTTGAGGCTCAAATATTAAATAAGCGCCCGGGCACTTAATCGAGGCATTACGGTATTGCATAAAATGTCACAGGCGGGGGGGGGGAGGCGGGGAGAGCTCAGAGGGTTAAGGTAGCATTCAGCTTCTAAGCTGAAATATACTAAAAAACACTCCTCCCTGGTGATGTCTGGCAGTTGTAATAAAAAATAGTAAAAAATAAATATATATATAAAGTAAAAAAACATTACCGATGGAATTCCCATTACAGCATATCCTGGATTACCATACGTACGATCATCTTCATCAATTTCATCTGAAATTGCTTCTTCATCAACACCAAACAAAATATCTTTTCTGGAACCATTCATAGTTTTATATGTTTTGCACATGGCGCCCTTAATTGCTTTACATTTGATATAGTTTTGGTACTTTGTCATGAGATTATTCCGTCGGTCAGCAGTTACATTCTTTGCACCATTCCAGAATGTTTTATCGTGAGTTATATGATTGACATGCTTAAAGAACGAATTTAGAAAAGTTCCATAATGTTTCTTCCTCTTTGGATTGCCTCGGTTTAAATGATATTGTTTTGCGGACCATAACTGGCTCAAAAGATTTGTCGTTTTGTTTACAGACTGATTGTCTGCTTTCTTCTTTTGGAATGCTTCTCTAAAAGTACTTTTTCCATATCCTGCATTAGCCGTATTTCTTCTCCCTGCAGGTTCTTTTGGATCTCCCAAATAAACAGTTGATGCCCCCTTTGACTGGGACGGACTGCTTACGCTGATAGATGGTCTTACTGTATTTTCCTCCGGTTGTTTTGGAGTGCCGATACTAAATAACGGTCTAGTCATACTCGATCCAGTAATTTGTTTCGTACCTTCATTGACAGTACTCGCATTTTTGTTATCACTGAATTCTGTTGAATTTCCCACAGGTGCAATCCTTTCGATAGGTGTAGAAAGATATACTTGATTTATAGCTTGTTTATCTGATATCGGATTGGAAGACATGCCATTCTCAGCTGTATAAACAGAAGGATGCATTTGTGGCGATATCGCTCCAACTGTGGATTTGCCATAATACGACGCTGGCTTAGAGATTGCTTGTTGATTATTCTTTGCAAATTTTGAAAAATATTCTACTCCAAAAGTTTCAGAAAAGTTCTTTGAAATCTGGTTCGACGGAGATATATTTGCTTTACCATACATTCTTGCATCATGTGCTGCGTCCCACCTTTTCTGATATACCGTATACCAATCTGGTCGACTATGGACACGTGGTTGAGACGCGTAATAACGACGAAGCAATGGCTTATTATAATATTCATTAGAACTTCTTCTTGATAATTTTTGGATATTTTTCTGAAATAAATTACCAAACAATATTCCTATGTTAGGCTGGTGCATTTGATTCTGCACAGAAACTGTTTCTACACTGTTTCTAAGGTATTTCTGTTTATTAACAACAGCTCTCGAATATGCAGAAGGTTTTACTTTTTGGGGTTTTGGTCTGCTCCTATCAATTGCAAGTATTTTCTTGTGTTGCAAACGATCCATTTCATATGGAAAATCATTTTTGAACTCCTTTGGTTCTTTATGATTCGATTTATATCTTTTATTCGTATTCTTCTTTCGATTACTTTTAGAAATTGCATATACTGTTAAGCATAAAAACATAAATAATGTTAATCGGAATGTCATTTTAATTACTATATTTGTTTATACCAACTTAAAATCTATTTTCATTCAAAAATAGCTTTCTACAACATACATTTCTCCAAGTAAATATTCTTTATTTCCGAACATATTTAACGGCGAAAAACTATATGAGTACCACTGTTCGTACAGCTTGAGCATTTTCAGTTAAACGCTTCAATGAATTTGAGTTTTTTTATCACCTTTCTTTATCGCCTGGTATACCTATGTTTAAACGGTTATGTGAATATACATTAACATTAGGCATATATTTCACAAACTTATCTTTGAAAGTAGATTTTATTGATAAAAAACCAATTCAATTTTTATTTCATCATAATTTCGTGAATCTGTTGCTGTGTTTATCACATTATTAGCAAGAAGTAGCCTAGAGATCCACAAATAAACGTATAAATACAAGGTTGAGAAATGCCGAATTAGACAAAAGAGACGCTTGCTAGTCTGAAAATGTATATGCGAGACAACTAGCTGAGATATTGCTGAGCAAGATTTTCAACCTCTTGTTTGGTTTTGATTTAGCGGCGAAAAATTTCGCTTCACCCAAGGTAGAAATCTATTTTTTTTTTCGGAAAAAAACATTTTGTGTGAACTATAACCAATAAGAAAATGCATTATTTTTGGAATTTAAATATTTAGCATAAACTACGTTTGATAAAATCAAAATATCGCATGGCATAGTAGTCAAAATCAAAACATAGCTTTGCGACGAAATATTTCACCTAATTCGGCCAGTGGAAATCGACATTTTATGTCATTTTATGACTTTCCTCTGCAATGTCTTACGCGTGCAAATTCTTTAGACACATCTGCGGCGTGCGTAGCCTCTACGTAGAAAAGTACCCTTATTATAATCCTTGGAATTTAAATCACAACCTCGTTGCAAGCCGACCAAAACCTGTTCAAAGTCAGAAAAATAACGTTAGAACAACGTTCACAGAACTTTGTTCTAACGTTATTTTGCTGAGTTTGAACAGGTTGAGAATTCAAGATAACTTGAGTGTGTGTGTGTGTGTGTGACCCTTAAATGCGTAAGTGATCCTCTTACGACACTCTCCTCCGCAGAGCCTTACGCTCGAAAAACACACCAGCATTGTTCCTGACTTTGAGTAGGAGTGTCCTTTCGATAGTTTTTAAAATGCAAGTCAAAACTGAACAACCTCGTTCCAAGTGCTTATTGGCTAGTTCTAACAAGGAATATTACGATATTAGTTTAGACCTAATGCATACTCCAAATAGAAATACGCAGGCCAAATAAGGGAATATACGGGGCCGGATTATGTAGTATTTCACGCTGTGAATGTTAAAAACAAATGAAGGTTAGATAGATAACAGTCACAGAGTGAAAGCCTACTGAAACCGGTCTCGTTTTTCTCCATATTCAGACTGTGTATTGCCATATATGGCAATACACAGTCCGAATACGGAGAAATATGGGACCGTATTTAGTAAGCGTTCACTAAAACGGCAATCAGTGTTTGTGAGAATTGCTTCAGGCTACAAAGCCTGATTGATGCTCAAAAATCCCCTCCTCCACAGTGATTGTTTGTTCCTAATTCAAACACTGGGAAATTTTGCAACATCTTTGAATATAGTATAGTCTGTAAAATATGAATATGTAGATCATTTAAAACGAGACGTAGCTGATTTCACAATCTTGAGACAATCATAAATAAAGATTCCGACTGTAAAATCACAATTTATATTTTCATAATACACCCTATGTTTCTTTCAGCATTTATGGATAGAAAATTTCGTATATATTTAATTTTTATGAGCCTAATCCATAATCTGGCGCCGAGTCAGTCCATCGGTTTAAGAACAAACAAAATATGTAATTTGTTTAGTAACCCGAGGTAGACAAAATTGCAATAACGTCAACGTGACGTTTTTGGTTAGACGTTGTTTCAACGTTGATCCTATATTGATCCGACAAGCGGACACATTATGGCTTCAGCCTAAAATAATTACAAAACAGTATACTTCCGGTAAGTGAAACCACGGCTAAAGGCCTTATATTTCGACTAGCAAGGTGAACAGCACGAAACTCGAATTTGTTCCAAGAGTGTGGGTAATAGGTTACTAGGAACAGCACAAGCCGAAATAAGGAGTGCCGCTAGTTCCAGGAGTTCCAGGCCCTGGTTATAAATTTATTAAAAAAAGCTCATAAAACGTCTACTGTATCGGATTTACTTCCCCTGCAATAGCATAGCATAAGGTAGTCAAACATTTTCCTCTAGGAATAAGTAAAACATTTGCCAAGTAAAACTATTTTGCTATCCCCTTTGAGGGTTTCTTTTATCGAGAGTATATCGATAATACGTAATAATTTAACCCATTAGCGACAGGGTATTTTGACCATATGTGTGGGCAAGGTGGATACTTTTTCATTTATTTTTTTTAGGTATGGACCATGTCCAAAAATTCCAAATATTCCGAGTTACTTTTCGAATAAAATTTGCGGAAAAGTCAACAATTAAGACTTATAGTTCATTGCTACAAGGGGTATTTTAAAAAATATCCGAGAATGGGGGAGGGGGATTCCACAATAAGGTTAAGCCAGTAAATAATACTTTCTAATACTACCTACTAAATTTTACAAAACTATACTCTCTGTTGGAGGTACTTGACGTCTGATTAACGTCGAAAAAACGTCCTCAAGACGTTGATTTGATAACGACTATTCACTGGCCTTAATAAAATTGTGCTCTGATAACTCATCCTTATGTTCATTCGGGGGAAAAAACTTGTTCAAAGTCAGCAGTAAAGGACGTTGTTCTACGTCTTTACTGGTGACTTTGAACAAGTTTTTATCCGCTGAGTATATATTTTTCTAATTATAAAGATACTCTTTCTTCACAGGTCTGACATTCAATTGCCTAGTTGGCAAAAACTTGTTCATAGTAAAAATACTAAAGTAACGTTGTTGGACGTTGTACTAGGGTCTTAACTGCTGACTTTAAACAAGTTTTTTCCAACTGACTAAAGTAAATCTAATCTTTTCTTGACTTCACACCAAGTCAGCAAAAACCTGCTCAAAGTCAGCAAAATAACGTTAGAACAATGTGAACGTTGTTCTAATGTTATTTTGCTGACTTTGAACAGTTTTTCCCTACTGAGATATACCACACTGTGATTGTTATTGCCAAATCGGAAATATTTTTTATATATTGTAACTATTTGTAACTTTATAATTTTTTTATTTAAAATATTTCTTTTACTCTTTCATGAATAGAAGAAAACACCTTTTCTATCACAACAGATATCATTTCTGATTTTAGTATTGAAAATCACAATATTCATAACGAGAGAAGAACATTTTGGTGGAACTCTCTTTTTAATCAGCAAAAATTAATCTAAAAAACAGACTGGAATTTTATTGGAAAAGTTTATGTCACATTTTATATGCAAGGTAATTAATTATTAAGCAAAATAGGGACAAAAACATGCTCAAAGTCAGCAGTAACGATGTTGAAAACGTTGTTCTAGCCTCTTTATTGTAGACTTTGAACATGTTTTTGTTCACTGGGTAGTGTTTAATTACGCAAACCATAACGTCGGAATGTAGAAATATCTCTCCAAGTATTTCGTTGGCAAAAAAAAAAAAAAAAAAGAAGAAGAAGAAGAAGAAGAAGAAGAAGAATAAGAAGAAGAAGAAGAAGA